>JASDQU010240616.1:41139-65801 GCA_032191745.1 Picea mariana | reverse complement strand
TCCTACGGTTAGGTAGTGAATCACTCCTCGACAACTAGCTTGGTGGACTTGCATTTGTTACAAATAAGTATTCATGATCATCTTTGTGTGGAATTATTCATGTTTGTAATTTGTTGTGTAATGAATGGATTAGAAATATGCATGGTTATTTCTACTACAATGTGTTTATGCACATGAATTAAGATATATTGTTGTTAGAGTTTCATAATAATCTTAATAACAGTTAATAGAAATTCAAAATTAGTTATGGAGTGATCTGGTGTGTGACAAAACATCATTAAGAGAGTTAAAAACAATTAAAACCAATCTAATCCAATTGTACTAAGAAAATTTTGTTTGAAGAAAACTAAATTATTAAAATATAGCACAACAACTATAACGGAATATTCAAACTACAGAATAAGAATATATCTTTTTGAATATATATAAAAGAGATATTAAAACTAGTTGGAAAAACTATTTGTTAGTGGTTGGAATTTCTTTTAATATAAATGAAATCAAATTTAATATATAAATAAGTTGGAAACAAATTAATTAGTCAAATCAAATAAAAATGATAAATTGTTATTAATACTGTGAGAAAAAATTATCACAAAATATATAAAATAAATTTTAATGAAAAGTGATATGAAGTTATTTATTTAATATTTTAAAAATGATTAAATTTAAATTTATTCATTTAATACTTTAAAATTTTTAAATTCATCTCTGGTATTTATAATTTTTTAAAATTTTAAATTTTAAAACCTTGTAAATTTAAAAAAATATTATAAAAATTAAATTAAAAATATAAAATCAATCATCTTTAAACACAATGCAAAAAGCATAGAACCTACTTTATCCATAGTCCCTAATCCAAGTAGAGCCTGTAAGATAAAATGGTTACATGGGTATGATTTTCTAATTCTATCCAAAATCTTAAAAGCAACTTTGACTAAAGATTGAAGCAATTTACAGTCAAATTCATACTAGATATTCGAAGAAGCTTCCAGATGACTTTGGATGTGAAAGGAATTATTGGAATAGAATTAAAATATGATTTACTCATTTAATATTTTAATATTTTGGTGCAATGGATACCAACTCAGCGAGGTCATTGTTAAGAAGCTTACCTACTAGAAAGTCCAACTTTGACAATAATATCCACTGTAATGTGATCTAGGCCAATGAATATTCTTTTGAGCTTGACCAAAAGTGAATAGTTGTTGAATTGTTTTTTATATAACATAAAGGACTCTCACCCAAATAGGCTCATCTAATAATGTGCATATTTGTTGAATTGTTTTTTATATAACATAAAGGACCCTCACCCAAATAGGCTCATCTAATAATGTGCATATTTCCAATAGTTCTTAATCAAAATGGAAAAAGTTGGTCCTTCATTAAAACAGGAAAAGTTGTATTTGATGGTCTTTTCATAAAATATTGGCATTATTGATTTGCAAGCTGTCAATGAACTAGCCTCAACTTGTGAATGAACCAGAAGGACCCACTTTGGAAGTAGAACTTGAAATCAATAGTAAAGTTTGGTTGGGATTAGAACTGGCATTTTGGATTTCCATCCCCTCTCTCATTCCTTAGTCTTTTTCACAATAATGATGGGTCCTAGATATCTTTCACAATAATGATGGGTCCTAGATATCTTTTCTTTTTCAACAGTTCAATCCCTGCCTTGGGATCATTTTCAAAAGTTTCATAACTTCTTTTCACATTAGCTACTTGTTTGTCTCCAACTTCTTTTTTCATTCTCATAGTTATGAAAGTTTGCTCTTGAGTTTTTGAGTGTTTATAAGGTTACACATTTAATTTGATGTGATATTTAGTTATTCTAAAATCATTTTTATAATGGTAAGTTATTTTACTTTTTTGTATTTATTTTTCATTAAAAACAATATAATTTAGTTAACAATTTTCAATATTGTGACAAGTTTAAAAATTTGATTTTTTTCAATTTTATTTGGTGTGATGTAATTTTTGGTGAAATCACAATTTTCCATTACTCAACTTGTATTTTTGAATGTATAAATGGATTCAGCACCCTAAAAACCCTCCATTTCAACTGGATTGTGCAATCTCAACAACTTGTATCTACAATTCCAGCAATTCTTCTAAAATTCTCGCTGGAATTTGGAAAAAAACTAGTCAGAGAATGTAGCTGGAAAAGATTCAAAAAATCGAATGTTTAGACTACTTTGTTTTATAGATGTTATCACATACATGAGTAATTGATTTCAAAATAATAACCATAACAAAACAAAATATTGAGGTGCAAACCTTTCATCAAATTTTCTATTAAAAAAAAAGTTCACACTTTACAATATGTATTCCTCTTAACACTTATAAATCCAAAATTAAAATAAGTCTATGTTAATAACAAAACCAACTCAAAAGTGAAGATATAGGAAAACTTTACCTTTAAAACACACACACACATACACATATATATTCTAAACATGGTCAAATGCATGTTCCATTCGAAATGGGCTGGATCATTTTTGGAATTATAAAGACCAAACAAATTATATTAAAAATATAATTATGTTAAGATGTTTTCTTAATGTGGTGCTATTTTTATAAAAGAGTCATTACAATGATATCAATCTACATATATTGCATATCACTTTAGGGAATTTGGTCACACATCAACTTGGTGAATACCACTTGGAGAGTTGTCGTCTTCATGAATAATCTTTTACAATAAATGGTGTTGTGTTGATGTTCCAATTAGAAATCTTTTGGTTTACATTTCTCAATTTTAATAAGATATATATGTAAAACAACTTGGCATTAGACAATTATCGTCATGCAATACTTCCAAGATTTTGACATCATGATCGGATAATAATTGTGTTTCCTTTCAGAAGTGGTTTTCAGACCCTTGTTTAGGACTAAAATGACCCCAAAATCAAAGAACTCTCCATAATGTTCTTGAATTTTGACTTCCATTTCATTCCATCCTCGGCACCAAGCTCACCATGGGAAGCTCAATTTTAACTTTTAAGATGTTGAATTTCCTTAAAAAAAAATTGAGACCTCCATAGGGAATCATCCTCTAAGTTGCCAATTTGAGACACTGTTGAAGCTTGGTGGTAGGAGGTTGACTGAGAACGTTGAGGCTACACCAAAGACTTGAGATGTTGGAATTCCAATTCCAAATTGTCTATGGGTTGAATATGTACCCTAAGAAACTAATACAATTCCTCCATTTTAGTCATAACCTACTGAAGGGCCAATCTATTAGCCTCCCCCAATTCCTTGTTCTGATGAAGAATGTTCTTCACTTCACTCCAAAAGGGATCCATTATGTAATGGAGCACGAAACTAGAACATTTGGGACACGACCCCCAACAACACCAACTTCCAAAAATAACCAAAATAGGAAGGAGGGAAGAAATAATAGAGCGACCAGACCACCTCCCACAAGAAAACCAACACCCAGGACTGGAAAAACTAGAATCAATATAATAGTTTTCTAAATTAGAACCCAGATAAACAAGGGCATGGATTCGTGAAAACGAGAATCAAAGGGAAAGAACCGTGTGACTAGGGAGGTCCTAGCTAGAGCCTGAATCAAAATCAACATCGATTTGTGACCTCCAAGGAGAATATAACTCCACCCACCAACAACCACAAATCCACCGTGAATCTGCAACACAGAGAAATATTCCTCCCTGCCTCAAGATGGGAATGGATCCATTACCAAAACCTCAACAATGAATAACCCTCCATTGCACAAGTTCAAATGAATGCTCCTTGAAAACTTGAATCCATTCAAGTGTGAAAACTGCACAATCATGGTGACCTTCCATACCAGTGAGTTGCCAAATGTCCCCTATATTAAATGAGCCTCCCATGAGATCTAATGAATGGGGAGCTTCCCCTTAACCTCGTTTACTAAAGTTTCACCCTCCTCAAGGCTAGCACCAATATTAGCCATGTGATCGACACAAGAATTGAGTTCACGCAATCTGTGGAATAGGGAGAAATCTTTAAAGTCCTCTAGGAAAACAAGGACATAAGACAAGATGCTTGAAAAAACATTGTTAGCAATGATCGTTCTTCTAATGATCACCCTAATCACCAACATGGAATCGCCAAGAATAATGAGCTTATGAAGCTGCATTTATTTTGCGATTTAAAGGCCTTTCCAAAGGGCATAAGTCTCGACTGAGTTGTTAGAAAGGTTACCTAATCCCCAGGCGTAAGATGCTAGCAAATTTCCTCAAGGATCATGAATAATCCTCCGCATCTTCCACCCCTTTAAGATATTAAAAACATAGAAATATTGGGATTTAGAATTAAATATTGATGAAAGATGAGTTGTTTGAATATGTAGCTTCGAACTACATTAACCTAAATCCATAAAAATCCACAACAATGTATTCATTCTCCTTAAATATTTTTTTTTTTGATCTTTTTTATTGTTAAATACTAATTATTTCTCATGAAATTATAAGACTTCGCCAAAATCTCTCCAAAATCAAGAATTCCATAAAAACAAAATTCATTAAAAAATAATAGGGATGTGCACCTATAACATTTAAAAATGATTTTGCCCCCACTTACTAAGAAGTATGATGTAAAGGTTGCCATACTAATGACTCAAAAGTCATTTACCCGTAAACGCTAGTCTAGATGCTTAAAGATCCACAACGATATATTATTTCTCCTTAGAACGGTTTTATCTTTTCAATTGTTTGATGCTTGAGGCATTACAAGACTTCGGCAAAATCAATTTATGGAAAATTAAATATTTGATCAAGATAGATTAGTTGATTTAAGTGATTATATTTGTATATTTTGAGTGTTTAAGGGTTTTTTAGCATTCTGAATTTATTTATACATTTAAAAATAGATTTTGAACAACTTAAACAAGTAATTCTTGTAAATTTATATTGCCCAAAAAATCATTTTCTAAAACAATTAGACAACACCTAAAAAAAACTTATAATGAATTTTTGTTAAATAAAAATAATTAAAGAATAAGGATGTACATTTATAACTTCTAAAAATGATTTTGTCCCACCCACTAAAAAGTATGATGTAAACATTGATATACTAATCACTTAAAAGTCATTTACCTTTATGTTATTTTTTTTTTTAATTTTTTTTGGAATGAAAAAGAGATATGATTTGGTTAATTTAGACCTTTTCAATTTTATTAGTTGATAAAAAAAAATTAATATTATAATTTTTTTTATTAATTTTTACTTAGTTTATTGATTAAATTAAAATAAAAATAAAAAAAACATTCCATTCATATGAATATTTATTTAACTTAAAAGTCATTTACCTTTATGTTATTTTTTTTTTTAATTTTTTTTGGAATGAAAAAGAGATATGATTTGGTTAATTTAGACCTTTTCAATTTTATTAGTTGATAAAAAAAAATTAATATTATAATTTTTTTTATTAATTTTTACTTAGTTTATTGATTAAATTAAAATAAAAATAAAAAAAACATTCCATTCATATGAATATTTATTTATATGCATATTTTTTCATGAAAAAATAATTCTTCATAAACAAAAATAATGTTATTAGAATCTTCATTAATATTTAATTAATTTATTGATTTTATATTAAAATAAAAACGAAAGAATAAAAATATTCTATCCATATACAAATTTTTTTATTAAAATTTATAAAAGTTTTCATGTAAAAATAATAAAAAAGTATTAAAATTTTTAAAAAGAATAAATAATTATATTATTTAATAAAAATTTAAAAAAGAATGAAAGCTTATATTATTTCATAACAATTTAAAAATATATATATAATGAAAAACAAATTAAAAAAAAAAAAACTATTCATACTTTTTAATAAATAATAATAATTTAATTTTATGATAAAGTTAAACCAAATATCAATACCAAATTAGTTTATGAAACCTCTTGTTAGACAAGAGACCCTCTCAATTTAAAATTTTAACTTAACTATTTTATAAATTATATTTCACCAAAATAATTTTTTAAAAATAAAAATAAATTATCACCAATTTGATATATATAATAATCTTAAAAAATTATTATTATTATTAATTTTCTTATTGGTTTAACATGCACATCCACATCATTACTCATAAAGGACTAGACCAACTGGCCAAAATGTGTAAGTTCATCCAGGTGCCATAACCCAGAAGGACACTACACAACATTTTTTTATAAAACTCCAAAATGCTGACCAGCTTTGGGTATAACAAAAATTATGTGTTTCCCTAAAAGACTGTAAAGAATTTATTATCATTCATCAAGCATGGGTGAGTTGTACAGACTGGATGGGCTGAGCTGGTGATGGGGATGGCATTTACTCCCTCTGATAATTCTAGAAAAGAAAAKAAAAAAGACGACCACAATATGCAGACTGCCAGAAAGATTTATCTTCTCCTTCCTATAAATTGAGACCATCCTCTGCATTGTATTGCAATCAGAGAAGAAGAAGAAGATAGGCATATATACAGCAGGATTTTGGCTTTTTATTGCGTGTGGACGAATATACACATATATTATAATTATTCTTCACCTGTGTATATACCCCATCTGGGTGTCAGAAGCTCCCATGGCTTCTGCAAGTAGGCTGTTTGTCTTATATTTTGTGATGATGGTATTCGTTGTTCAGGTAGCAAGTGTTCTTCCTGTATTGCCATTTGAATTTACATGTTTACTGTGATATAAGTATTCTATTCTTTCATGGAATTAATTTTGTTCTCTGATCCTCGGAAGTTCTCTATTGCTCTTTGCTGGTTGATGAAACAGATGTATCTGGAAGCTGCTGATGTTGGAGCTTCTACAGCAGCTGGAGTAAGTATATATCTATCACTGAGTTCGGTCTCAATTATCAGATGGGTGTAATTCATTCACATAAGGAGTAACATTCATGAAGAGACTTTACCAGAATGTTAAGAACGTTTTAAGAGGTCATAATCTGAGTAGATCTAATAGTTAAGAAAGTGTGTTTTTTCTTAAAAGTTTATAAGTTCAAATTTAAAAGGATAGGTTATATATATCAGTCAAATCCCTGGGTTGAGGGGGTCTCATACATTAATTTGATATCTAACTTAACAGTGACCTTAAAAATAGAGTATTATTATTATATATAGAACTAATCATATTTGATTTTATGTGAACTTAAAAATAAATTGTTATTATTATTATATATATATAAAACTAATCATATTGGGTTTTTCTTTTCCCTGATTACAGTTGCAAACAAATGGGATGAACAGGAGTCTTCTGCAGACCATAGGTATATATATGCTCTTAAAGTAATAGACTATATAGTCTTATGTATAATTAGTATCATTATTTGATGTTGTTGTCCCTGTTGTTTTTAGTTTTCCCTGTGAATTAAGGCTTCTGTTTGGCATCCATTGTTGATGTTATTTCTTCTGTTGCTTCAAGCTTTTCTTGTCAATTCAACGTTCATTTGAGACATGATCAGTTGTTGTTATTGCTTTAACTTTTTCCAACATCATTTGTTATTGTTTTTTTAACTTTTCCTTATAAATTGAGGGCTCATCTTTGGCATCACTTCGTTGTTGCTTAAATGCTCTTGTCAATTCAAGGCTCATCTTTGGCTTTTGTTCTTGTTTTAAGGCTTTCCTTGTAAATTCAGGGTTCATCTTTGGCATAGTTTGTCTGTTATTCCTTTCAACTTTCTCTTGTGAATCCAAAGCTCATCTAAGGCGTTACTTGTTCTTGTTTTAACTTTCTTGTAAATTCATCCTTGTTTGCTGTTGCTTTAACATTTTCTTAACTTTTCCTTGTGAAATAATTCTTGTTTTCTGTTGCTTTAACATTTTCATAACTTTTCCTTGTAAATTCGTTCAAATTGTTTATTCTGCTTTAACATTTAACATATTTTTATCAATTCAAGGTTCATCCATGTCACTTGTTCTTTGGATTGGTTGATGCAGATTGCAATGCAGCTTGTGGGCAAAGATGCAAGGAAGCATCCCGCCATAAGGTATGTTTAAGAGCTTGCGGTACATGCTGTGCCAAATGCAACTGTGTTCCTCCTGGGACATCGGGAAACAAGGATGTCTGCCCCTGCTATGCCAGCTTGAAAACACATGGAAATAAACCCAAGTGTCCTTGAGTATGATATATACACTACACATTACAGATGTACACTTAAATGATATATACACATATGTCACTATGCTTATTATGGCAACAAACCCAAGTGTCCTTAATATGATATATACACATCTGTCACTAGACTTATTGGGCTATCCAGCTTTGGGATATACTTATTGGGCATATATATAAATATAGTCATTGTTTTTTGGGCTATCCAGCTTTGGGATATACTTATTGGTCATGTATATAAATACAGTTATCGGTTTTTAGGATATGCATATTTATATCAAATATAAACAGGATGCACTTGCGATCCTTGCTATACTCTGTCTGTATACAGTTGTACACTATTTATACAATGAATAATTGATAATGCCCAGTGTGTATACAGTTGTATACTATTTATACAATGAATAATTGATTATCAGTGTTAGGGAATACAAATATCTGTAACAGCAGTTAAAAAGGCTTGGCTTCTGATGCTGGAACCTGTTAAATATTTTCCATGAAATTTGAAGATCTGTTATCGTATTAGGTTTTACAGTTTTACTAAAGTTTATTATGACAGTCTTATCACTTTAAAGTTAAAACCAGGAAAGTCTTATAACCTCAAAGTTTGAATTTCAAACTATGAAGTTGATGTGAAAGTGCTACAGGGCTAACATTAGCCTAGATACTCTGATATAATCTGCATTTAAATTACTTACTTTGTTAAGGGTGAATATCTAAATTTCCACTATCACGGTACACTACACTGTAATTTTAATCACTTTGTTATGGTTGGATATAAAAATTTCAAGCACAATGACAACATTGACAATATCTTTTAAATTATATCTTTTAATAAAAAACAATTTAATTTCAACGTATATCCATCCATGTACTTGTAATAAAACTTCTTTAAACTTAGTATTTGAAGAAATGGCAAAAATTTCCAGATAATATCCCTCTCAATCTACCCTTAACAAAAACTTCTTATTCGAAGAAAAGGCAAAGTTTTCAGATTATATCCATCTACCATGAACCTTCTTATTTGAAGAAAACACAAAGTTTTCAAATAATATCCATCTCCATCTACCATGAACAACGACTTCTTATTCAAATTCTAAAAGGTAAAGGTAATAAAGTGAGACATCTTTACTTATTTCGTTACTGATAATATCATTTTACTTATTTACAGTATTTGTAATTTTAATCACTTTGTTATGGGTGGATATTATTAAAAGGAAAATGATATAATATTTGTAATTTTAATCACTTTGTTATCATTTTATTTATTTACAGTATTTGTAATTTTAATCACTTTGTTATAGGTGGATATTATTAAAAGTGGATATTATTAAAAGGACAATGATATAATATTTGTAATTTTAATTACTTTGTTATGGGTAGATATAAAATTTTTATTATCAAAAGGACAATGATAGTATTAACAATATTTTTCAAATTATATCCATTCTTGTATTTTTTCCCAAATTTTTTCAAGTTTTTTACTTTGTTATGAGTGGATATTAAATTTCTACTATCAAAAAGACAATGATAATATTGACAATATCTCTAAAATTATATCCATCCTTGTACTTTTCCTCAAAACTTTTCAATTATTTTATTTGAAATTGAAAAAGTAAAAGTTTTAAATAAAATTTTCAACTTAAAAATTTTTTTTTTAGATAATATCCTTAACCATCTACCATTAACCATACTTCTAAAATCAAAAGGACAATGTGACAATTATAATATTGACAATATCTCCAAAATTATATACATCCTTGTACCTGTCACAAAACTTTTTCACAATTTTTGAAGTTTGAAAAAAAGGTATAACAATATCTCTCAAATTATATGCATCCTTGTACCTCTTACAAAACTTCTTCAAACTTTTTAAAAAGTTTGAAGAAAAGATAAAATCTTTAGATATGTTTTAGAGAATATTCATAGCCATTTACCATTAACAAGACTTTTTATCTGAATAAAAAGTAAAGATAATAGGAGAAGGATGTGATGCATCTTTATTTTGGTACTAATAATATCATCTTTATTTATTTTGGTATTAGTAATATATTTTACTATAAGTGTTTTGTCTTTGTAAGTATTGTTTTATTTGCAATGTTTTTTTAATTTCAAATTTAAGTTTTCTAATAATTAATTTCAAAATGGTGGGAAGAGAGTAGAGTCATATATATATATGGAATATCTATATATGTAGAGATGTTAATGTGTAATAATTTCAAATTTATGCACAATTAACTTCAAAATGGTGAGAGGAGAGTAGAGTCATATATGTGGAATATCTATATGTATAAGGATGTTAATGTGTAATAATTTAATTTGGAAGTGGAGAGTATTATATATGAAATGTTTATATATGTAATGGTTTGGTGATTTCATTTGAAAAGACAAAGTGCCTATGTAAGATGTTTATATGTAATGATTTCATTTCAAAGAGAAAACTGTTACATATAGAATGTCATGATTTTATTTGGAAGGACAAAGTGTTTTATACAAGATGCTTATGTGTAATGATTTCATTTCAAAGAGAAAAGTGTTACATATAGAATGTCATGATTTTATTTGGAAGGGGAAAGTGTTTTATATGAGATGCCTATGTGTAATGATTCATTTCAGAGAGAAAAGTGTTACATATAGAATATCATGATTTCATTTGGAAGGGCAAAGTATTTTATACGGGTTGTTTATGTGTAATGATTTCATTTGGAAGAGCAAAGTATTATATATGTGATGTCCATGTGTAATGATTGGAAGGAAAAAGTGTCATATATCAAATTTCTATCTAGCGATTTCATTTCATACTAATATGACTATCAATATATTATGGTGAAAATGCATGTGGAATGATTTCATTTGAAAGTGAAAAGTATCATATAAAATATTCATGTGTAATGAATTTATTTAAAAATGGTGAAGTGTTATATATGGGATGTCTACATCTAATGATTTTATTTCAAATTAATATATTTATGAATATATTATTATGATATTGCAAAAGTATATGTAATGGTTTCATTTCACATTTGTATAATATCAATATATTTTTACAATTTCACATTTGTATAATATCAATATATTTTTACAATAATGAAAGATGAGTACAATAACTTTTTGCGATAATGAAAGATGAACATAAGAAATTGAAAAGAATTTTGTGATAATGAAAAATGAGTATAAGAAATTGAAAAGAAACATTTCTTCATGTTTTAAAAAAATGTTTTTTGGTTAAATTTTTAATTTTTAATATGAAATTCAGTAAAAAGAAATTTATAGATTTATAAAGAACAAGCATATTATAAGTAGGATTCCAATATAGGTGGAAATAATAACATTTTGCTTTTTCTTCTTTTCAACAACCATCGCTAGAGTAGGGAAAAACCCCTAAACACTTCCTCTCATTTGGGTAAACCCTAGAAGAATAGGGGAAAACCCCCAAGTACTTCCCCTGATTTGGGTAAACCCTAGAATATTCAAGGCACATGGTAGGTCAACAACAAGGCTTGAAGAACTACAAGGAGAGCACCTTCTTGTGGAGGTTTGTACAGAATCTCCCCCAAAAATCTATCCTTTTTTTGTTTATAGCGAAGGTTCTTAGTGGAGGTGGACGACCAGAGGTTTTTTTATAGATGTGACTTTAAGGTGCATACACACTAGTGCATACATAAACAATAAAGAATCGATGCTTCAATGTTCAAAAGCAACATCATACATGATCCAAGTAGATCTAAGAATGATAAAAAATTGACAGTTTGAAATATTGATGAAAATGACCCCATTATGTAGATCTCAACGAGATATTTCCAATGCAACTTGAACAGGCTCAAATGGACGTCATATGAGAAAGATATGGTCTTCTAAAGTTTTGACAAAACAAACAAAAAAGGCAAAAGGAGGTGCCACGCGGCATCACTAGAAGGATGACACATGGCATTGTACAGATGAACACGTGGATTGTATGGCACTGACGTGACAACTGACAGGTGGTAGTACGATGGTGACATGGTAGCTAACTAGGTGTGTGTTCAGGTGATGTGGCCCAATTAGAGGCTACCACATGACACCCTCCAATTGGCCAATGTGCCGTAAGGGGATCAAAATTTTTTGGGCTCGATAGGAATCAAACCTCGACCTCATCAAAACAGTCCAACAGTCTTAACCAATATGCAAAACCGCGCCATCGAATATGTTGAACAAGAATCTTCTATTTAAATTTTATTGTAACTGATATGCCATAACGCAGGTGCGTTGGCTGGGATTGACCCCACGACCTCCGGACTTATGGCATGCCATTTTAACCAATGCCCCAATAACGCTTGTTATAAATCCCGCCAAGGAATATTTCATTTAAGTTTTATTTAAATGCCCAACCAAAATGTAACGACGGTTAGGGGGGTTTGACCCCTCGACCTTTGCTATATAAACTCAAAACCCAACCATTACACCACAATGTTATTTGGTGCCAAGAAACTTTGTCATTTTGGTTTTGTTATGTTTTTTTTAGTCTATTGAGAGATATTGAGTGTTTATAGTAAAAATATTTAGTCTTCCGAGATCTAACTGATCCGGATTTAGGAGCGGAACGAATTGATTAATAGACTAAATACAATAAACACAAAGATAGGAAGAATAACAAAAATATCTAGTGAACAATATCTTCTATTAAATAATGAAATAGGCTGAAACTGTAAAACTGCAGAACTGGAACTTGCTCGAATGGTGGTAGCTATCTCTGAGAAGAGATGTGGTTACTACACGCATCCATCTGAGAAGAACGGATTACAATGAGGCTCCAGAGGCCCTTTCATATTACTCATGAATGCCAAAACCATATACATCCAAAAACCTAACCCTAGATGGTGAAACGCCAAAAGTCATGTGGGCCCTATGTGTAAGTTGGTGTAATTTGGTACCTCAACTTCCTAGGGTCGTAACTTTTGCATACGACCTCCGTTTTAGGTGCGTGATAGCCCGTTGGAAAGGTATTTCAGAGAACCACACATTCCACCATCAGAATCTAACTTCGTCTATAGTATAACTATGGCGAGTCAAGAAAACAATGTTTAGGGCCCCAAAATAGCCCTGGAAGTACAACAAGATGTGTTGACATGAAAACATACAAAATAATCCAGTTGGATTAGGCGAGAGGCCACCCGTATTGACTAGGAGAATGTGTGAGGCTTAAGACAGCCCCAGAAGTGTATAACTCACAATTATAAAGTAGTACAAAAAGACATTTTGAATCACAAACGGACACGAGGAGCTAGTTGGAATAAGTGGGTGGCCACCAATATCCACCTGGATCAATCCTCACCCCTCAAGAAGCAATGGTATCCATTGCATTGATTTCCTCCATCGGGTGAGGAAACTTCTGTTGGATTTGTCCCCAGGTGAGCCATTCGCCTTGGTGTAGGAGTTGTCATGCCTTGACAACCCGAAAAGCTGGATCCGTTGCTGGTGAGTGCCTTTGACCTGTGTGTCCACTATCTGATCGGTGGATGCTTATTCCATGCAGGCAGGGTTGAGCTCTATTGGTGTCAGTTGTTTAACGATCTCACTGGTGTCCAATAATGGTGGAAAATATGGCCGAAGGAGGTCCACATTGAATATTGGATGCAGACCAAGGAAGGGTGGAGTGTTGAGCTCAAAAGCATTGCTACCCATAACCTGGGTGATATTGTAAGGCCCATAATGAAGTGGACGAAGCCTCCGATGGGGCCCGATGAGACGCTCCTTCTGTAGATGTAACCAGAATTTGTTGCCAACCTGAAATTGGTGTGGTACCCTATGTTTATCATGGTGCTGCTTATACTTAGCATTGAATTTCTGCCAATATCCTGGACCTGTTGACGAATGTGCTGAATCCGCTCAATAAATATGGTGGCTTTGTCGATCGCAGACTAAACATGGGAAGAGTTTGTCTGTGCAGTGGCAAGAGGAAGTGCAACATCAATGGGTCCCAAGGTTTGGAATCCCAGACCCACCTGAAATGGGCTATGGCCAGTGGAACTATGGAGAGTCCGGTTGTAACTATGTTGGACATATGGGAGACTCTTGTCCCATGTACGGGGATGCTTATAATTGTACATNGGCCATTGGTTTGGGGGTGGAAAGAAGTGGATTTTGTGAGCTTGGTGTCCAACATATACCATAAAATCAACCAAAAGGTGCTGAGGAACCCGTTGTCTCGGTCGGAGACGATGGTCTGTGGTATCCCAAAGTGAACCCAAACTCGTTCGAAGAAGATCTTGACAGTATGAAGAGCATGGCGGTCGTTCTGCAATTTCCTTTGTGTCTGTATGAACTGCAGAAGCTTGTGATCAGTGTGTATGATCATCTCTGTCCCCAGAATGTAATGCTTCCATTGACGACAGGCTTGTACAATGGAATACCTTTCCTTGTCATAGGTGGGGTATTTTCGGACAGTATCAAAGATTGTCTCACTATGGTATGCCACCGGATGCCCGTGCTGAGTGAGAATTGCACCCACATCATAGTCAGATGCATCAGTCTCAATTTCAAATGGTTGTTCCAGATCAGGCAAGGAGAGTATTGGAGTTGAGCACAAACGATGTTTCAGATCTTTGAATGCTCTTTGTTGATCCTTCCCCCACAAAAAATTAGCACTACCACCGCCCTTGGTCACCTGGCTGAGGGCCCATGCAATATGGGAGAATCCCAATACGAACCATCGATAAAAATTGGCGAGTCCCAGGAAGCTCTGAAGCTCGTTTAGTGTGGTCGGGGTTGGCCAGTCATGAATGACTTGGATCTTAGTTGGATCAACATGTACCCCATGATCATCAACAATCTAGCCCAGGTATTGGACCTTGTTCATGTCGAAAGAGCATTTTTCCAAGTTGGAATAAAGCTTGTGCTACCACAGAGTGCTCAAAACTTGTTGAATATGCCGCATGTGCTCCTCCCACGTTCTGCCAAAGATGAAGATGTCATACAAATATACTACCACAAAGGAGTTGGTGAAGAGTCTCAATACATCGTCCATTAACCTCATGAAAGTGGTTGGTGCATTTTTTAACCCAAAGGGCATGACTAGCCATTCATAGAGACCTTCTTTAGACTTGAAGGTTGTCTTCGAGACATCAGTTGGTTCGATGGGAACCTGGTGGTAACCAGACTTCAGGTCAATATTGCTGAGGAACTTTGCCCCCTTGAGTTGGTCAAGAAGGTCATCAATCCTGGGAATGGGGTAGCGATTCCTGACTGTGATTTTGTTTAAGGCTCTGTAATCAATGCAGAGTTGCCAAGTCCTGTCCTTCTTCTGCACCAGTACAATCGGGCTTCCGCAAGGGGAGAAGTTGGGTCTGATGTGTCCCTTTTGAAGAATCTCTTGGATATGACACCTAATTTCGTCATTCTCCATTGGTGAGCACCGATAGACTGGTCCATTAGGTAGAGGTGCGTCGGGGGTCAGATCAATTGGATGCTTGACTTGGCAGTGTGTCTGTACCCCTATAGGTGAGACAGAGATGTCTCTATATTCTTCCACAATCTCGTCCACTTGCTTCTACTGGAAAGAGAGGTGTTCTGTAAAGGCCACGGATGTGGCGACAACCTTCTTCTTACTGTGAGAATGGATCACAAAGAAGATGAATTTCCCGGTCTATGAAATTACCTTACTGCATTGCTTAGCAGAGATTAAAGAAATAGCAGTAGGCGGTGCCACCTTTGGGATCCTGTACAATTGTCTACCCAAAGTAATAATAAAACTGTGGGGTCTAGACTTATACACAACATCACGCTTCCACAAATATGGTTGTCCTAAAATAACATCACAAACTTCAAGGGGAGCAATATCACACAGTACCTCATCTTTGAAAGGCTTGATGGTAGGGCATACGACATTGTTGGCTGATAAGGAGATCTCTTCCTTGATGAAGTCAGCCGATGGTGTAGGGCTGTGGGTGCACTATCATTGGCAGGTTCAACCACTTGACGACCTTTGATGAAATCAAGTTCTTCTGACTACCATTGTCGACAATGAAATGAATCGGGCCCCACTTGACCCACATTTGTGAGTGGAAGAGGCGTTCCCCTTCCTCTGGTTCTTTTGGTTCACTTGGCCAGAATTTTGTGGTAGCAACCATGGCACTGGGTTCAACATCGATAATCTGCATCCCTCCTTTAGGACTTGACTCGGAATCAGAATCAACCTCTGACTCGGAAGCCTTCATCTCGGCCATGAGGGACTACTTGGAGCAACATTCGTCGGTGTTGTTCCAAGGACTTTTATGGTACTCACACCATTTTCCCCTATCCTTCTTTGTCTTCTCATTTCCCTTCTTGTGTTGTGGCTTGGACGGATTGTTCTGAGGGAAGCCATCTTGACTTGGTCCCTATTACACATTATTTTGGTCACCTTGGTAATCACTTGACAACATGTGTTCATGTTCCCTAAAAATATTAAAAGAGACTTTCTCCATGGGAAAAGTGATTTGCTTTCCTCTGCCAAAAACCATATGAAGGAAGGTCGTCGCACCCTGCTTTATGCATGGGGTGCGATAATACCTGATCGTCGCAGTATACACTATACCTGGACTACGATGTTGTCGCATGCTGCTTGTGCATAGGGTGTGACGATGCTTAAAGCATAGAAAAAGTCAAATTTCACAAATGTTTTAGAAGGGAATCTTATAGAAGATGAGGTGACCTCCGATTGGTTTGGATCTTTCTCGCTTCACAGATTTGGTGGGATCATCCTAATCTCCTCATCCATCTCTTATTCACACTATATAAAGAGGGATCTCTCATGGAAAAGGCTAAGGTTGAATAAACTAATATTTGTATGGAGAGTTCTACTTAATATTATGCTTGAGAGCTTTGCTTTAGTTCTTCAAGTCAGATTGTGGATCTTCTTCATGCAAGACATTTTGGAGCAAAGGTGTGTGTGTTGAAGCAAATAGCCATTGAAAGGGGACCTTGCAACATCAAGGCATAGGTTGTATTCTCCACTTTCTATTCACTTAATACAGTAATGCATTTCTTCCCTATATAAGCATCTCGTCTTCTATTGTATAATTCCTTGATGATATACACAGACTTCATTAGAATATATATATCTTTGTTCTCTTTCTTTGTTGGTTTGTGATTCTTAGACAAGATTACTATTCTGCAAACTCAAGGAAGGAGATACAAAGAGGATGCTAGCGGGGAAAAGCGTCGTTTAAAATGTATGTCACTTGTAACCCATTAACATAGTTCATATGATGATGAATTTTAAGGCGAAGTGTGCATTCTGTTCTGTTTTGTTCTAGTTTACTATGGAATATAGGGAGATGTGTTTATGTCCGCATTTACCGATTAATCCGATAAAAAAATTGGAGACCATATTGGGGAGAGAAATTTCTTTTGGTTTTTTCCCTCTTATTTTCTTTTAACCTACCTTCTGTTGGTCAATTTCATTCTCTGAGTCTATGGGTGATCCATCTAGAATCCTTGGGTCTGAAGGTTCAGTAAGATTTTTTGTCTGTCTTTCCATTTTCCTTTAGTTACAAAGATCGTTGCATTGTACTATATATAAAGACCACGACGATCCTCTGATGTCGCATCCTACTGGTGCAAACCAGTGCGATGAAGTCGCACTGTAACCTGTTGGCAACATGCCACAACCCTAGATTGTCATAATGTGCTCCACTGTAACCTGCGACGATTCCTGTAGGAATTGTTCGAGAGAGCCAATTTTTCTTTTTCCACCCATTTTTTCCTCAATTTCCTGGGATGAACTTATGATACCAGTGATTGATTGATTTTTAAGTTTGAAGCTTGCATTTGATTGGTTTTTAGGAATTGAAAGTTTTTCTTTGTAATTTTGCAAGCTTTGCTTTTGATTTTTGTCACAAGGGTATAATCTCTGTATTTTGGTCCTGAGTGCTTGTTTGACAAAGGGTCTTTGATTTGTTTGAAGTTTTGGATTTTTTTTACTTTTCATATTGTTTATTGATTGAGAGACATTTTTGTTTGCATTTGACAAAAGGATTTTCTTTCATTTTCATTTTTGTCTACATTATGAGTTTGATTTGGGCATTGTGTTGAGAATGTGTTAATTTTCTTGGATTACACTTTCTTTTCTTCATTACATCTATGATCTGATTTGAAAATAAAGAACTGAATTCATTCTTCTTTTTAGTGATTTTTCACAAGAAAATTATTGCATTCAAAATATTTGTTAAAAGTGAAAATTGGAAAATTTTGTAACTTTTGATTATTTGGGATTTTGTTCATTCAAAAATTGAGAAATTATGTTTCGTAGCTTTTGTATTTAAAAAAGAGATACCTTCTCCCAACTGTAATTAGAGTTCATCGAATTGAAATATTTCATATTCATCTCTTCTTGCATTTTATTGGGTGAATATCACATACGTCATCAGTTTCATTTCCATCTCCCTTTTGTGTAAACAACAACCTTTAAAATACATCGTAATTTTAAAATTTATTAGCAACTTTTATTTTCTAGAAATTCTCTTCACCAGCATTAGCTGGGATAGCACTTTGGAATAGGTTATAAGGAACACTCTCCAAAGCATAAAACCACACAATAGTATCGTGTGATAGGGAGAGTTCAAATACACTAGCTGCATTTTGTCCTAGGAAGCCCTTCTAACACAAGGGTCAATCATGAGGTCACATTAGGATTGACAGAGTTTCTCACCCTACTTTGTCAGTATTAGTGTAGAGATTGTGCATATTATTGGGGGTCACTTGAGAAGAAAATCCTGTGGGGACCTTCTCGAGTTGATTTTGGGCTAGATACCCTGCCTTTGCGCATGTATCAGACTGTTGTTTGTTTCCCTAGGCATCATTGTCATAATTGGTAACCTTAGTAACCTATCTCTTTAGGGTCTTTACATGAGGTGACTATGGAGGTGGAAGTCTTCACGGTACCTGGAATCGACGTTGGCCAAAATCACTCGGGCTCCTTGGAGGGTATACCCATGATTATGTGTGGGAGATTGCACCAGGGTGTAAGTCTATTAAGCATGTCGTCAATGTAAATTTTCCACCCGCTTTATCTCAGCCCCTTCTTGTTTTGACTTCCCGACGTTGGATTTCATCATCAACTAGTGACTTCAAAATAATAAGGTTTGTTTGCTTGGTTTGATTTCTAGATTTTATTGGTGAGTGTTGTTTATTTCCCTAGTTGGCCATAGATTTATTTCGCTCTTTATTTGGTGCGGCCAACATCGTCCTTCGTCATTCACGTAGGATTAAAGGGATACCTCCAGAATATCTGGAAGGTTACCTCCCTTTGCTTCCTAATTCACCAGAGGGATCTCCTGAAGGAGTAGTCAATAATGAAGTAGCCTCTGAGATTGGAAGTTCAACTCCTTTAGAGGAATCGATACTTCCCCCAAATCCGTCGTTGAGTGTTATACAAGATCCACATTTTCTTTATATGAATTCATCAGGAGAACTTGTTGTTGATGAAAATATTGAAGTACCTATTGGACCTAATGTCGAGTCTAGAGTAGATGATCCACTTTTTTAGAGTGAGTCATTTAGAACCTTGGTTTGTACTACTAGATTTTTTCGGAAAGACTCCTTAGAACAAAATATTTTTGATAAAATAACATTCCTGGCATCGAAAATGCCTATGACTTCCGCTACTTATATAGTGCATTTATATCATTTCACTGGCACAGCCAGTAATGTTGTCACAATTCCAAACCAATTATTAATTGGTTCTCACTCGATTCTTCGTCTCCAGATCACCAACTCTACCATGGTCCCACAAGCTACGACTGTTTCTGCCGGAAATGTGGTTATAATTCAAGCTCCTATTGGAACACCAATTCCACTTAGATTAAATCCATAACTTCTCCCTGTGTATAACTCTTTGAATACTTTCATTTCTATTCTTGCCTAGAATCCATCCAGAGGGTCTAAGCTTTTTTTTCCTCATGGGTATAATCCTGCTAGTCACTTTGTTCCTACACCTACCCAGGTTCTCTCCAGGGGGCCTTATGTTCCTCCTCCACCTTTTTATGGAGGATCTAGTCATCCTGGCCCTAGTGGCTCCAATCTAGTTGGAGGCACTAGCCATTATGTCCCTTATGGTTTTCAGATTCCTGGTGTAGGCCAACCTCAAGTTGGGGGGCAACCTCAATTTGGGGGGAAACCTCAGATTGGGGGAAAACCTCAATTTCGGGGGAAATATCAAATTGGGGTACAACCTCAACTTGGGGGGCAACCTCAGATTGGGGAAAACCTCAATTTGGGGGGAAATATCAAATTTGGGGACAACCTCAACTTGGGGGGCAACCTCAAGTTGGAGGCCATAACCTAGTTTATGGGAAAAGTATACCCGGATTACAATCTCAACCTTGGAATCTTCCTTTCCAAGGGAATCAACAACCGTCTGGGGGGAAACATCCTCAAGTTAATTATTTTGCACTCCCTCACCTCGGACAAACGTATCCAGGTTCTATGAATCCTACATGGGGTCAAAATTTTCAATCTAATGTTCCTTTCCAAGGGAACATACCTAATCAACCAAACCCTGTTGGTTATTTGACCCAAAATCCTCCACAGCCGAATTTTTCAGGACTGTCTAACTATATACAGACTTCTTATGGTCCTACTGGTATACCTACGGGGCTTCCTCCTCAGAATTACTAGTTTCCTCAAGTGAACAGACAATTGCCTTTTCTTGCTATTTTGGATTTATCGTATTTATCTAGGATTTTGAATGATCCTATTTTACATTCTCCTTATTGTCCCATCATACCAGCCAAATTATCATATGACATTCCTGAGTTCGACGGTCGATCAAGAGAAGAACCAAATAATCACGTCATGACTTTCCATCTTTGGTGTTCGTCCAACTCATTGATGGATGAATATATAAGATTATGACTTTTCCAACGAACACTTACGGGTTCAGCAACCAAATGGCATATTGGATTACCACGAGGATTCTTTAATGACTTTAACACTTTGGTCATGGAATTCTTAACGCATTATCAGTTTCCAATTCGATACGAGACAGAAACCAAAATTTTGAGTTCTTTTAAACAATCCTCTTCAACTCATATTTTTGATCATATCCATGAGTGGAGGAGGAGAATACGCTTAATCAAAGTTCCCCTTCCTGATCCACTATTGGCTAAGTGGTTTAACAAATCACTCATTGGGCCCATAGCTCGTGATGTCGCCATGGGTGGTGTCATCACTGAAGAGCAGGCAATTAGTCATGCTCAACATCTAGATCTCGTTTATTCGCAAATGGGCACCTTATACAACTCGATCCTTGATGCTCCTCGTCTTTCTACGAATCCTACCCCAACAGCTCCAGTAGCTTCTCATGTTGTTGATGGCATTATTGTCACATTTCATGTTGAAACTCAGTCTACACAAGTTGGTCATACCAATCCTAAGTCTACCACTTTTAATGTACAAAATAATCCTACTCCTACTCCTTCCCCCGGTAAAAATTCTGAAGTTAATTCAGTTCAATATACACCTATTGGTAAAAATCAAAATAAAAAGAAAGGGAAGGGTAAGAATAAGGAGGACAAAAATAATAATCAATAATCTGAAAAACCCAAAACACAACCTAATGATGACAATGACAAATGTAAACCGCATTATCCTTGGCTTATCAGTGGTGACGACCATTATATGAAATATTGTGCACGACGTGCTGAGGTTACTAAGTTCATGCAGGGGACTGAGAAGCCTCCTACATCCATCATTTTGTCACAACCTTTTCCTTCTCAGCAGTAGGCCCAATTGGTCATTCATGACCAACCTTGTCCCTCTACCATGTATTATGTGCTTATGTGTACTGGTGACTCCAAGAAGAATGAAGCTGCAGTCGCAACTCGAGCCAAAGATTATTCTCCATCGAAAGAGAAAGTTGATGATTTACCACCTCCATTGGTTCAACCTCCTCCCCCAACTTCACCTCCAAACGGTCCTCTTCATGTCGAAGGACCGGGTCTAGATATAATTCTTCATCCCCATCCCAAGGGTGTTGTTCGAAATTCTTCATTTAATCCTCACGCACGTGCTGCCAAAAACTACAGTATTGTAGAAGACCTTGCACAAGTACCCTCTACGATGTCAGCTCTCAAAGTCCTTCAAAGTTTTCCTACTCAACGGAAGGAGTTGTTAAAGGATATTGGTGGAATTGATCCTACCGATACTAATTTAATAATATTTGACATGGAATATCATATTCCAAGGCTTCCTCCTCAATTAGTGTTTCAGATCCAAGTGGTTGTGGAAAATAAGAATATCTGTCGGACCGTTATTGATGAAGGAGCCTCGACTTGCATTATGTCTGTCACTTTTTGGGAAGATATTGTCTCTCCTACCCTTACAGAGTCACACAATAATCTTAAATGTTTCAATGGTACGGGGTTTAAACCTTACGATGTTCTTTCGTCATTGTCTATTACGTTAAAAGGTAAAGCGGTTAATGTCGAGGTTGAGGTCTTTGATGCACCTCTCGATTATAACCTTCTACTTGGCTGTAGCTGGATTGACTCCATGCACGCAGTTGTTTTATTCTTTTCTGATTTTTACATTTCCCGCACCAAGGAAAATTCATTACTATTGATCAACTGGCCTTCTTTAATTATGATTCGCGTACTAGCAACGCTCCTTTTATTTTGAAAACACCTCCTGGTTATGAGAATGTCGACATGGGTATTTTAAAAGATTCAACCTTGATGGGTACTTTACCTATTCTGCCACCTGATATTCCTCCTCCTTTTGTCGCCTTGATTAACATGATCTCAAACTTTGTTCGTGAAGCCCCTGAGTTTTATGACCCGTAGATAGTGCCTAACTCTGGTGATTATCTCCGTTACGGCGACAAGATGCCTTTAAGTCCAGTGGAATCAACTTATCAAGCTATTCAATTGACAACTCTTTCTCCTCCTTCTCTTTTCGATACATCTCCCGATCCATTCCACGTGATCTTTCCTACTGATGACATGATCATGTCGGTCATGTATATGGAAGATACTCCATGGGACGATGGGCATCATCGTTCTATTCTCTTCCTAGAACATGAGACCATAGAGAGTTACCAATGGATTTTGACTCCATCTACTGTTGTTGTTATTTCTTCTATTCCCCAGTCAACACACGATGTTTTGTATGAAGGGAACTTGAGTAACATTTCACCTACCATTCCTCTTGACATATCGATTAAACCCAAGGTCATGGAAAATGTTCATATTGGTGCCTCATGTTCTACTGATGAGGTCTCCACTTATAAAGCCATTTTCCAAGAATTATGTGACGTTTTTTCCTCGAGTTATAAAGAAATGTCTTGTATTGATCCTGATATTGTTGTGCATGAGATTAAGACTTACCCGAATGCTAAACCCATTCGGTAGAGACTTCGCCTAGTACATCCACGTAAAGTCCCTGCTATTAAGCTTGAAGTTGAAAAACTTCTTAAAGCTGACTTTGTCTATCTTGTGGCTTTGACCGATTGGGTGTCCAATATTGTTCTGGTTAACAAGAAACAAGGCACGATCCGTGTTTGTGTAGATTATAGGGATATAAACAAAGCTTGTCCCAAGGACAATTATCCAACCCCTTTTGTTGACCAGATTGTTGATGAATGTGCTGGGAGTGAAATATTCTCCTTGATGAACGGTTTCTCCAGCTATAATCAAATCAATATTTTACCAGTGGATCAACATAAGACTGCTTTTATTTGCCCTTGGGGAACCTTCGCATACCAAAAACTTCCTTTTGGTCTGAAAAACATTGGGGCGAATTTTCAACGTGCTATGTCTTATGATTTTCATGACATTAAGTACATTGTACAACCTTATCTAGATGATCTACTGACACATTCCATGCATTGTCAAGATCACTCAACACATTTACGAGTAGTTTTCCTACGCTGTCGTTATTATCGCATATGTTTGAATCGGCATAAATGTGTTTTTTGTGTGGAATCCAACCGTCTTCTTGGTTTTATCATGTCTGTACATGGGATTTGGGTAGGCCCCTTGAAGGTTGAGGCTATTCTTAATCTACCTCCTCCTCCCATGCTACGCCAACTCCAAATTTTGCAAGGGAAGGAAAACTTTTTACGTCAATTCATCCCCAATTATGCCGAATTAACGAAAGTATTTACTTGGCTTCTCAAGAAAGGTTACAATTTTGTATGGGACGATACTGCAAACAAAGCCTTTGAGGCTTTGAAACTCACCTTAACTCGTACACCACTGTTGTTTCCACCTGACTATAGTCGAGATTATTTCCTGTACTTAGCTGCTTCGAATTCTACCATTGCTATGTTTTTAGTCCAAGAGGATGATTCACACGATGAACATGTTATATACTACTTGATTCGGAGTCTCACAACTACCAAAATATTTACATGTGGAGAAACTGGCCTTGGCAACTGTTCAGGTTGTTCAATGTTTTTATCACTACATCTTATTATGCAGAACCACAGTCATTTCCGATTGCAACCCCATGCAACATATACTTACTCGACAATTGATGGGAGGCAAGTACTCTAAATGGATACTTATTCTCTAGGAGTTTGATTTGGATTTTAAATGTGCCAAGTCAAAGAAGTCT
>JASDQU010240616.1:29259-40915 GCA_032191745.1 Picea mariana | reverse complement strand
CTTTACCGTCGTGGTATTGATTCCATATTTTGATGATGTCTCACCTATGATGAAGCTGAGAAAGATTTGAATGAATGTCACTCTGGAGCATGTGGTGGTCATATGTCCGAGTATGCCACTGCCCAAAAGATCTTACGATTTGGTTATTTATGGCCTTAGTTGTTTAAGGATTTCATTACTTCCGTCCATAAATGCCACACTTGTCAAACCTATAACAATAAGATCCAATCTCACCCTACTCCTCTTCACCTTGTAGTTTCCATGGGTCCATTCACTAAATGGGGAATTGACTTCATGACATGTAACCCTCACTCGACCAGGGGGCATAGATACATCATTGTAGTTGTGGATTATTTCACTAAATGGGCCGAGGCGAATCCTACATTTGATAATACCGGGAAAAATCCAACATTGTTCATATTCAATCATATCATTACTAGATTTGGTATCCCTCAAGCCATCATTACTGATCATGGTAGTAATTTTCATAATTTCATGATGTCTGAACTTACTGAAAATTTGGGTCTTTGACTTGAAAACTTGACCCCCTATTATCCACATGCCAATGGCCAGGTTGAAGCAATTAACAAAGTTCTCACTACTATGCTTCAACGAATGGTAGGAATTCATAAGTCAAATTGGCACATGATGTTGTTTTCAACATTGTGGGCCTAACATCTGTCAAGTCTTCCACGGGATTCATACCTTTCCAGTTAGTATATGGTATCGAAGCAATTTTTTCGATTGAATGTGAAATCACATCTTTGAAACTAGCTGCCGAACTTCTCCCTAACACCTCTATTGAAGAGGAATGTCTTTTGTATTTGATGCAATTAGACAAAACCCATTGTGATGCCACCTTAGTCATTGAAACTCAGAAAAACCGTGTTAAAGCCCAATATGACAAGCATGTCAAATCATGTGTTTTTTCTAAAGGTGATCTAGTTCTTCTTTACGAGCAATATCATGATTTGCTAGGGGCCGGTAAATTCGAGCCCATGTGGCAGGGTCCTTATATTGTGAAACGAGTGTTGGAGAAAGGGGCTTATGAGCTGGTGGATTATGATGGAATCCCTTTGAGTGAACCCAAAAATGGGCTTTAATTGAAGAAGTACTATGCATAAATCATTTTTTTCATAAGTGCTATGTATTTTTAGTGTATCATACTCTTGTGTGCTTTTTCGTTTTTGGTTCCACCTTTTGACTTCTTACCTTGCATTGTGCTTGGTTTCCAGATGTCGGTGCCTTTGCTACCCTACATTGGCTTCACTGAAGGCACTAGTCACAGTACTCAAAACTTAGCATCTGCTGCTTGGGAAATCTATGCACATACAGATGAATTAATCAGTCTACATGGTGTTTTCCTTGGTCGTGCAACTAACAATATCACGGAATACAGTGCAGTTATCGAGTTGTTGACTGACATTGTTTCACTCAGAATCCATCATCTTATTGTACGACTCGATTCACAATTAGTAGTCCTATAGTTGAGTAACGTTATTCAATCTGGAGTCCTACTTTTTTAAAGGTATATTTACGAATTCGCCACTTGGAACTTCATTTTGATTACATTGAATATCAACACATTCCTAGATGTCTAAATACATTAACATATGCATTGGCTAATTATGTGTTAGACAGAAATTTGAGAGATTTATAAAATCCAATCACACTTTGTACATAAAACAAGTAATCTGGTAGGAGCCGTATATTCATAATGATAAAAGTTTACAAAAAAGTGTTTTTGTCCGAAGACCAAAATATCAAAAATGTGAAGCTCATAGCTTCATGTACAAGAGCATCAAAGATTCTTCTTGCTATAAAAAGCGACTTCCCATGCTACTTTACAGAGTAGTTGACTGATGGAGGCAGATATGACCACTATGTGGCGTTGGTAATGCCTCAGGATCTCATCCACGGTGGCGCCAGGGACATGCATGGTCAGTCCCTCCAAGTTCTGTTCTATGGCCTTGAGGTCCATGATAGCCACTCCTGCTATAGCACCTCTCTCTCCATGCCTCTAGATGGGAGATGATCCCGGCAGCTGATAAGGTCCCACATCAACATTGATGAGAGAATCTAATTACGTCATCGGATAAATAATGCAAAAAACATGGTATATCATAAAAAATAACAAAAACATTATATAAACAAAATTTCCTTCTTACCTATGTCCCCCACTGGGAACCTTCGGGGAGAGCTATGTCTGAATCTCCATGGAAATCTACCCCAGCATACGCATAATCTTAGACCATGAGAAATTGAGTTCTCATCCATTAGAAGAAGACATTGTCATACCTGATGATGGGACCACCTCCATGTCGAGCCATGAGATCTACCCACCTCTTCATCTTTATATCCTGTGGAGTGGGTATACCCCACTCCACCTGCAAGCGTAGGACAGGGACCCTCTCCAGGAAGAAGGATACCAAAATATACCCATATCCAAATTGTTTTAACCCACCACTTCTGCACTTGCTAAGTTGTTTCTTCATTCTTTTTAGGACCCCTTCACACCAGTTAAAGGCTCTGGGATCCATACATTCCAATGCATACTGAAAGTGGCTATGTAAAGCCATGTGCGGAGCTACACTCCTTGCCATGCGAGTAATAGTATAGAGGATAGTCCGCAAAGGAAAATCTTGGACATCCCTGATAGCTACCTTGCCATTATGTTTCTCAGTACCCGACACACAATGTTGGCAGATGTAGTAGTTCATAGGCTCACCTCTACCCCTGTTGCCTGTAAGTGTCACCCATCAACCACAGTGAGATAGTCCTGTCAGGAAATAGATATCCTCAGTATCTATGGTGAGTGTGTGGGCTCCCACATGAAATGCCTACTCGCTCACATCCCACTTGTGAACCAAGTACTCCAGTAGTATCAACTGGGCTCTCATGCCCTAAATCTTGAAAATTTTTAGTAACCCACACTGTCGAAGAGACATAATTGTTCCAGGGTCATTCCCGATGAAGTAATCTTCTTCTTTGTGCTCTCGCTCATGCCATTCCAACATATTGACCAAGGAAGACCTGCCAAGGAACCATAAGATGAGATTAGAAACATAAATTTCTTTCCTGGGGGTTTTCCCTTGTTTGGTTCATCTTTTTAAATTTTGGGTTGTGGTTGTCATGGGGCTATTCATTCCCATAGTGCAACGTCGTCACACCCTATCTATAGGGTCACCTGCGACAATCCTAGATCATCACAGTTCTCGATATAGGGCACCTGCGGCGACCTCAACGCATGGGTAACCCCTAAAAAATCAACTCAAAACATAAATTTAACCAATGAAAATCAATTTTAAAACCATGAAAAGATGAAGGAGAAGGAGATTACCTCTTTTGCGGAGATGATTCCTGAAATGATCTGTCGTGCACTCAGCAATCAAGAGTTGAAAATCAAGGTTAAAAAGGGCTTTGGAGCAATATTTGGGCAAACTTACGAATGAAATGGTACAATTTGGTTTGTTACCTATTTTATTGACTTTTATCACTTTTCATTTGCATATTATATTATTTTTATGCTTTATCCAAACCCTAAATTCTTAACAACTTTACAAGTGATTGATTTTTGCATATTGAAAAAGTCTAGAGGTGAGACATTGGAACAAGGGTCCTCTTTTTGGTTTGTTTTTATATATTTGTCACATGTACAGATCCTTTTAGGGTTTTTTAGGAAAAAATCTGAGCAGAGTCTTAGTTCTTTCTCATGCTTGTGAAACTATGCGAATGTAATCGAGTAGTCTTTTGTCATTTTTTCGAACTCGTATTGGTAAACAAGAAAAATGAAGATAATGGAGTATCCTTTAAGCTCTTTTCAAGATCCTTAAACATGAAAAGATGGCCGAGAAACCTTGTTATTTTAACGCTCGTAAAAGTATTTGAAGAAAACATCCGATGAGCAGTAAGTTATCACTTTTTCAGTCTCGTCAGATTAATTTACGAAAAAGGACCTAATGGAGTTCTCTTTAAGTGTTTTTCAAACTCTCTGAAATTGAAAAACCCCTGAGTTTTCTTTTCTTGGACTCATTAAACAAACATCGAAAGACCCATATGGGATCGAACCCCTCCTTCTTAGGGTTCTTTAAACATACTCCAAGGGAATCAACCGAAGGATGAGCTTATATCTACAAGCATATGTTATCCTCCTCAAGATTGTGTAAAAATAAAGAGGTACTCACCAGAAATGGTGGGGGGAAATTGGGAAAGAAATGTGTCTCTGATCTGTGTTAGCGTCAGTAATAGTCTCTCTTGAACATGAAACCCCCTTTCATCATTGTATTCAGGTTGGGAAATCCATTTGTCTCTCGTTTGACCATCCACACGTCCATATGTTGATTCCTCCTTGAGTCAATGATCCCAAGACAACTGTTGTGTCGTTCATATGTTCAAGATAAGTCCAATGTAAACAAGCCTTCTATCGAGTCGACCATCTGTAGTTATAAATTTTCTACCATGTCGGCCTTCCTCGTGTCAGTCCCAAATCACTTCATACTTTGATCTACCTCAAATCTGTTACATATTTCATGTCATTGATGGGGAATACATCAAGGCCCTCATGTGACAAGTATTTTCCTGTTGACTTCAACACATTATCCAGGAACAAGACTTATAAATCATTTAGTACCTTAGAGTCTGCATGCCTCAATGGTAGGTCTCTTCATTTTCAACAGTGGGTTCACATCATTGACCCCTGATTGGAAGATTCTATTGAGTGTTCGACTTCAAATCAATTATTAACATTCATTGGATTGTACCGGGGTACTGTGGGAATCATTGACATCAATGGTGATTTCCCTTGCACTTGTTAACAATTTTCATTAATGACCAGTAATCAAGTGGTTTCTACCATGTTTGAATTCAGCACTTGTAATCACATGGCTAGATTCCTACTTATAGACAATGGAAATGAAGACCCTGGATCTTATCACTTTGGTCCAGGTTGCAATGGAGTATTCATGATTTGTACTGACATATAGATCCACTGTGTATGTCTCGTGGCTATGTCCGAATATGAATTCTTTTAGAGCATAGATCCATAGTGTATTCTTGGTGGCTATACTGAATTATGATGACATGGATCGACAATGTAATTTTAGTGGCCATGACTCACTTGAAACTTGTAGTCTAAGCATGTGAAGGCCTACCTTAGAAATGGTATGATATCATGCAGATGCTTGTTTGTTTGTAGGTTCTTGATATATGCGCTCCTTGTTTTCGACACACACATTCTACAAAGTATTTCAGTTGTCATGAGTTCCAGCTTCGTACTTTGGGGGTAATTCTGTTACACATTATTTTGGTCACCTCGGTAATCACCTGAAAACATGTGTTCATGTTCCCCTAAAATATTAAAAGAGACTTTCTCCATGGGAAAAGTGATTTTCTTTCCTCTGCCAAAAACCATCTGAAGCAAGGTCGTCGCACCCTGCTTTATGCATGGGGTGCGACGATGCCTAATCGCCACACTCTGCACTATACCTAGACTGTGACGTTGTTGCATGCTACTTGTGCATAGGGTGCGACGATGCTTAAAGCATGGGAAAAGTCACATTTCACAAATGTTATAGAATGGAATCTTCTAGAAGATAAGGTCACCTCTAATTGGTTTGGATCTTACTCACTTCATAGATTTGGTGGGATCATCCTAATATCCTCACCCATCTCTCTTTCACACTATATAAATAGGGATCTCTCATGGAAAAGGCTAAGGTTGAATAGGCTAATATTTGTATGGAGTGTTCTACTTCAGATTATGCTTGAGAGCTTTGCTTTAGTTCTTCAAGTTAGATTGTGGATCTTCTTCATGCAAGACATTTTGGAGCAAAGGTGTGTGTGTTGAAGAAAAGAGACATTGAAAGGGGACCTTGCAACATCAAGGCATAGGTTGTATTCTCCAATTTCTCTTCACTTAATACAATAATGCATTTATTCCCTATATAAGCATCTCGTCTTCTATTGTACAATTCCTTGATGATATACATAGACTTCATTAGAATATATATATTTGTTCTCTTTCTTTGTTGGTTTTTGATTCTTAGACAAGCTTACTATTCTGCAAAATCAAGGAAGTAGCTACAAAGAGGATGATAGTGGGGACAAGTGTCGTTTAAAAGGTATGTCACTTGTAACCCATTAAACTAGTTCATATGATGATGAAGTTTAAGGTGAAATGTGCATTCTGTTCTTTTTTGTTCTAGTTTCCTGTGGAATCTAGGGAGATCTGTTTATGTCCACATTTACTGATTAATCCGATAACAGTCCCCTATTGTGTGGGTTTGGGTTTCCTTTTCCCTGATTCAACTATGAGGTGTTTGCAAATCAAAACTCTCGTCGTTTCTGCTTAAATTTCTGCTTGATCTTGACAACGTATCTATAAGTTGTGCCCAATGAGGTGATGTACAGGAACTCCATTTATGTTTGAATGTATCTATGCAAATAGTCACAGTATTTGAGCACCAAATGGGACTCATAATCTTTGATACCCAATCTGGTGCATAGGGTATGGAAAATATTGGTCAAGTCTGGTACTGTTTGGCCCCTTTCTTGACGTAGGGTGGTCCATCTGGTGTACTGGTCCTCGTAGCTTCCAACATTGTAGTATTGTTCTATAATGGAATCCTAGAAGGAGTCCCATGTAGGGGACACCAATAAAATTTCATATTACTCCACGACCAAGTATCCCACTAGTCTTTAACATGGGGAATGACCTTGAGGAGTGCAAAAATGATCTTTTCTCGATTGAAAAAATTGTGGAACGAAACATATCCTTCAAGTAGATTCAACTATTTATCTACATCAGTCGCATCTATAAGTCCTTCAAATAATGGAATATCAAAATTTACCTGTACCTTGAAGGGGGTTGCATGGTTGCCTGATGAAGATGCTTCTCCCGTGGGTCGAAGGATCTGCGCGAAGTTGTCCATCATTTCATTCCTTTGTCGCGCGAGGGCTTCCTTGAGAAACATTTTAATAGGATCTTTTTCTCCATCATATTTATTTTCATCTCCCATGGGTTTTTTTCGGGCTCGATGTGAATGATCTGGTAATGGATCGATTGGTTCAAGTCCCAACTTCTTGTACCTAGACCTTGTTAAGGACATGCACGAAGAAAAATAAATGAAGAGCAGACCGCTCTGATACCACTGATCCGGATTTAGGAGAGGAACAAACATATTAATAGAATGAATAGAATAAACACAGAGATAAAAAGAATAACAAAAATATCCAGTGAACAATATCTTCTATTCAATAATGAAATAGGCTAAAACTGTAAAACTGCAGAACTGAAACTTGCTCGAATGGTGGTAGCTATCTCTAAGAAGAGATGTGGCTACAACACGCATCCTTCTAAGAAGAATGGATTACAATGAGGCTCTAGAGGCCCTTTTCATATTACTCATGAATTCCAAAACCCTAGACATCCAAAAACCTAACCCTAGAAGGTGAAACGCCAAAAGTCATGTGGGCCCTATGGGTAAGTTGGTGTAATTTGGTACCTCAACTTCCTAGGGTCGTAACTTTTTCATATGACCTTCGTTTTGGGCATGTGATAGCCCGTTGGAAAGGTATTTCAGATAAATACACATTATGCTATCAGAATTTAACTCCGTCTATAGTATGACTATGGTGATTCAAGAAAACAACGTTTAGGGCCCCAAAACAGCCTTGGAAGTACAACAAGATGTGTTGACATGAAAACATACAAAATGAGCTAGTTGGATTAGGAGAGAGACCACCCATATCCACCTAGAGAATGTGTGAGGCTTCAGACATCCCCATAAGTGTAGAAATCACAATTATAAAGCAGTACAAAAATACGCGTTGAATAAAAAACGGACACGAGGAGCTAGTTGGAATAGGTGGGTGGCCACCAATATCCACTTGGATCAGTAACTGATTTTGAAAATCACACCTAAGTTTGTGCAATAGATCAGAAGGTCATTTCAAAAACAAAAATTGAAGTTGTCATTGTATGAAGAATTTTTTAGCATCAATAAAGTGGTCTCTCATTTGGAAGAGGACCTGGAGACGTAGCCCAAGATGGGTGAAATATGTTATCAACTCCTCCTCCTCCTCCTCCTCCTCCTCCTGATTCTCCTCCACATGAGTCACCATATTCCACTGATCCTCCTGATCCTCCTCCAATTATGTCATCATCCACTGATCCTTGTCCTTCTCCTCCACATGTGTCATCATCCACCAATTCCCCTCCTCCTCCACATGTGTCACAAGATTTTGATTCTTTGGAAACTATGTTCACATAGGGTACTACTGTGTTATGACCCAAGATATATGGATCAATGTAAATGATATGACCCCAAGGGGGGGCATATATGGGCCTAAATGTACATGTTATGTGTAAATATATATGTAATAGGGTTGGCCTAGTAGTAAAGGGGCCTCATGTGAAAGTGTGAACAACTATATATAAGAGATCATGTATTCATTATTGGGACATGCGAATTGTGAAGTATGAAAGGTATTTGGTTATTTGGAGGGGGGTCCCCTATTCTTTAAGGAGTTATTGTGTAACTTATCTATATTGGAGTATGTTATGACCCAAGTGGGGGCATAGATAGATATTCTCCCTTCCTATGCTCTCCATCAAAGGATGGTGACTTAAGTTTTCTAATCTCTCCTTGCAATATATATGACCTGTTGTTACAATATTTTTTCCCTTTCACCTTCGGTCATGTCACAACAGAGAAAGACCATATATAAAAGACATAATCTACCCTCACACACAACAATGCTATGAGAAAATAACTACTTTGAGAGAGAGAGAGAGAGAGAGAGAGAGAAGGGGATGCCTCACACCTTGTATCCTACGTTTGATGTCGATCCTCTCTCTCCATCGTTGATTTTTCTCTTGATCTCTACTGGTATCAACCTGCAAAAGAATACCAAGTCTGTGTTGCAACAAGGTAGTTATGAATGTAGATCATGCATATAATATGAAAATATTAAAGTATATGAATAAAACTAAATATAAACATATTGAGATCAATTTACACATGAATAGAGGGAAAGATAACTCTTTTATTGAAAATGGTAAAAGTGGGTAGTTACAACCTGACTCGAATCATCGACATTGCCTCGAAGCCAACCGCCTAGGTTCCTCCATTGATCCTTCAAGCATCAACTCAGAAATATGTCCCTTCTTCATATGACCTAAAAGGGATAGGAACACACCCTATGGTCATATAAGGGAGGAGTACTAAAAAGCAAGTTCTAGAACAAGGGGATGATACTCATAGGATCAAGGAAAATAGGGAAGCTTGTGAATTCATCAGCATAATCTTGCACCTAGGTTGTCCTCCTAATCCATGCCCTCAAAGGTGCCTTTATACCATCCTCAAGGGGTTGATTTGGTTGAATTCCATTGTTTACGGGCCCATGAGATTTTGGGTACGAGCCCAACCGAAAAACTCACCCGAAAATGTGGATTATTTTATTTTTTAATATTTTTTTATGGCATCCGCGAGTTGCAAACTAGCAAGGTGAAAAAATCCATGGTTTGCAAATTGGTGACCCATGGATGACAACAAAAATGTTTTCTTTAGGTGATTTTGATGCATGAGGATGGGATTTAAATTTGCAAGCTAGGGAAAAGGACTAAGCCATTTCACAAATGAAATTGATGTGGCAGATTGTGGTATAACATATGCCCCCTAATGTGTGAGGTCGGAAGGGAAATTGATGGTTGAAATACATTATAAATATGATATGATTGATGTGCTGAATTAGATCCAACGAAAGTTCTCAAACAAATGATCAAAAAACATAAACCATCAATAGATAACAAGAAAGAGTATTATCTTCCCAAGTCAGGCATACCCATGCTTAGGAGTGATGTAAGCATTGTCGCCAAATCAAGTACACTGCATATTCATGGCATATATAAAAGTATGATTGATGTCCATGGACACGAACAATACACAATTGATCCATGTGATATATATAAATTAGCAATCATGGCCATGAGGAATACATAGTGGATCCATGCAAAAATTAGATCATAGCCATGAATGGATACACAATGGAGCTATGTCTCAAAATCAAAGGATATCTGGAAAAAATGGAGTGAACAATATGATCCTCTGCAAGTACCAATGTCTAAAGGGTGGTACAATATGTTGGGTAGGAGCACAAAATATGTGATGCTCATAATTCACTCGAATTATTCAAAATGATACGTCGTCGTATGAGTCTGCACCATGTGAATGGATGTGTTGGGGTCGAACATAGTGAGACACCATTTGATTACTAGTCATTTATGTATATCGTTAACAAACACGATACTAACCACCAATGATCATAATGGGCGTCAAGGTACCATGGTAAAATATAACAATTTTGAATGAATGATCTGGAGTCGAACACCTGGTAGAATCTATCGAGCAAGGGACATTGATGTGTTCCCACTATCAATAGCGAGGGAACCTACCACTGATGACTGCAAGATCCAAGGTACCACAAATAAATCTACATACATATCCCAGAGGAATATGTGTTGAATTCGATAGGAAGAGATCCACTGGAAGGAAGGAATTAAGGCATCCTCCATCATATAGCACGAGGGGTAGTAGAAAGCCAAATATTTGGAAGGACTCGGATGAACAAATTGTAAGGACCAAACCGAGGTACAAATCTAGCATGCACCAAATAGAATAGTGCATGACATAGACTCTCTGAATAGTAGCCAACAATGGATACTACTAACAAAGATGAGGGATCCACCAATGGGGTCAAATGGAAACCAAGGTATTGCACAAATCCCTATGTGTAATGATTGTGGTTGACATTGAGCACAAGGGAAATTAATCAGTCAAAAACCAATGATGGTTTGTCATGTGATGAGTGTAAGGTCACATATCAATGATGGAAGTAGGCCTAGGGTGCAACTCTAGGTCATACTTCCAGAGCATCGTGTAAGAGTCGATAAGAGAAAACCCACCAACAAGAAGTTAATGAGGACCTTCTATACTAGCACAAGTGAGATACAAAGATACTTTTTATGATGAGTTGTACTTGACTGACATAGGAAGGATGAATTTAAAGGTTAGAGACTTTCTACAGAATGGATGACTTAGGATGAAACTTCCCTTGAACAAAAGAATGACACATTATGTGACTTAGGGAGCATGGATTATAAACTAGGATACATTTGCGATACATGAGGCAACGGAAAAGACTCCATATGGTTGGAAGAATAACCAACTGAAGGATATTATACTCAAGGATGAGAAAAAGTATCCTAAATCCATACTAACCCAAAATATTGAGACATTGACTCAAAGATTGTGCTTTGTTCAAGGGCGACTAGATTGCTTCTAACAAAAGAGATAGATGCTTTCCCCCCTTCTTTTTGGTTTTTTGATTTTTTTGTCTTTTTCCTGTTATTAAAGCTTGAAAAAGAATAAAAAAATTCTATAGCATAGTGGAGGTAACAAGTGTCGCGAACAATCAAACTAGTTCCAAAGTGCAAGGAACATACCTATGCTCAATGTAAGGAATCATGTGCAGGATAATGACACTTAGGGGATGTTTCCTCAAGGTTTAAGGTGTCGAGTCACAAAGGCATAAATTTCAAGGCTAGAAACTGGTAGGAATGCATAATCAAATGGTTCAAAGATGGCAAGATGAAGCC
>JASDQU010240616.1:9325-20350 GCA_032191745.1 Picea mariana | reverse complement strand
TCGTTGGATTGTATTGAGGTATCTTGGGAATCATTGACATTAATAGTGATTTCCCTCGCACTTGTTAACGGTTTTCATTAATGATCGATAATCAAGTGGTTTCTACCATGTTTGACTTTAGCACCTGTAATCACATGGCTAGATTCGTATTTATAGACGATGGAAATGAATACCCTAGATCTTATCACTTTGGTCCAGGTTGCGACGGAGTATTCATGATTTGTACTGACACATAGATCCATTGTGTATGTCTCGTGGCTATGTTCGAATATGAATTCTTTTAGAGCATACATCCACAGTGTATTCCTGGTGGCTATGTTGAATTATGATAACATGGATCCACAGTGTATGTTTAGTGGCCATGAATCACTTGACACTTGTAGTCTGAGCATGGGAAGGCCTACCTCAGAAATGGTATGATATTATGAAGATGCTTGTTTGTTTGTAGGTTCCTGATTGATGCGCTCCATGTTTTCGACACGCACATTCTACAAAGTATTTCAACTGTCATGAGTTCTAGCTTTGTACTTTGGGGGGCATTCTTTTACACATTATTTTGGTCACCTCGGTAATCACCTGAAAACATGTGTTCATGTTCCCCAAAAATATTAAAAGAGACTTTCTCCATGGGAAAAGTGATTTTCTTTCCTCTGCCAAAAACCATATGAAGGAAGTTCGTCGCACTCTACATTATGCATGGGGTGACTATGCCTGATCGCCACACTCTGCACTATACCTGGACCGTGACATCATTGCATGCTGCTTGTGCATAGGGTGCAACGATGCTTAAAGCATGAAAAAATTCAAATTTCATGAATGTTCTAGAAGGGAATATTCTAGAAGATAAGGTGGCCTCTGATTGGTTTGGATCTTAATCACTTCATAGATTTGGTGGGATCATCCTAATCTCCTCATACATCTCTCTTTCACACTATATAAATAGGGATCTCCCATGGAAAAGGCTAAGGTTGAATAGGATAATATTTGTATGGAGAGTTCTACTTCAGATTATGCTTGAGAGCTTTGCTTTAGTTCTTCAATTCAGATTGTGGATCTTCTTCATGAAAGACATTTTGGAGAAAAGGTGTGTGTGTTGAATAAAAGAGCCATTGAAAGGGGATCTTGAAACATCAAGGCATAGGTTGTATTCTCCAATTTATATTCACTTAATACAGTAATGCATTTCTTCCCTATATAGGCATCTCGTCTTCTATTGTATAATTCCTTGATCATATACATAAAATTCATTAGAATATATATATCTTTGTTCTCTTTCTTTGTTGGTTTTTTATTCTTAGATAGGCTTACTATTCTGCAAACTCAAGGAAGGAGCTACAAAGAGTACACTAGTGGGGAAAAGCGTCATTTAAAAGGTATGTCACTTGTAACCCATTAAATTAGTTCATATGATGATGAAGTTTAAGGCAAAGTGTGCATTCTGTTCTTTTTTGTTCTAGNGTTTATGTTCACATTTACTGATTAATCTGATAAAAGTCCTCTTCTGTGTGGGTTGGGGTTGCCTTTTCCCTGCTTCGGTTGTGAGGGATTTGTAAATCCAAAATCTCATCATTTCTACTTAAATTTGTGCTCGATCTTGACAACGTATCTATAAGTTGTGCCCAATTAGGCGATGTCCGAGAAATCCATTTATGTTTGAATGTATCTATGTAAACAACCACAACATTTGAGCACCATATGCCACTTATAATATTTGATACCTAATTTGGTGCATAGGGTATGGAAAATATTGGTGAAGTCTGGTACTACCTGGTCCCTTTCTTGACTTAGGGTGGTCCATCTAGTGTATTGGTCCTTGTAGCTTCCAACATGGTAGTATTGTTCTTTAATGGCATCCCAGAAGGAGTCCCATGTAGGGGCCACCACAAAAATTGCATATTCCTCCATGACCCTTTGCTCAGTGTAAGTATCCCATCCGTCTTTAACATGGGGAACAACCTTGAGGAGTGCAAAAGTGATATTTCCCCGATTGAAAAAATTGTGAACTGAAAAATATGCTTCGAGCATATTCAACCATTTATCTACAATATCCGCATCTATCAGTCCTTCAAATAATGGAATATCAAAATTTACCTGTACCTTGAAGGGGTTTGCATGGCCACCTGATGAATATGCTTCTCCTGTGGGTAACCGTCGAAGGATCTGTGTGAATTTGTCCATCATTTTGTTCCTTTGTCGCATGATGTCTTCCTCGAGCAACATTTTAATAGGATATCCTACTCCATCATATTTATTTTTGTCTCCTATGGGTTTTTTTCGGGCTTGGCGTGACTGATCTGGTAATGGCTTGATTGGTTCGATTCCCAACTTCTTGTACCCAGACCTTGTCGGGGACATGCACGAAGAAAAATAAATGAAGAGCAGACCGCTTTGATACCACTGATTGAGATTTAGGAGCAGAACAAACATATTAACAAACTAAATACAATAAACACAAAGATAAGAAGAATAACAAAAATATCCAGTGAACAATATCTTCTATTAAATAACAAAATAGGATGAAACTGTAAAACTATAGAACTGAAACTTGCTCGAATGGTAGTAGCTATCTCTGAGAAGAGATATGGCTATGATGCACATCCTTTTGAGCAAAATGGATTACAATTAGGCTCCAGAGGCCCTTTTCATATTACTCATGAATTCCAAAACTCTAAACATCCAAAAATCTAACCCTAGAAGGTGAAACGCCAAAATTCATGTGAGCCCTATGGGTAAGTTGGTGTAATTTGGTACCTCAATTTTCTAGGGTCGTAACTTTTGCATATGACATTCGTTTTAGGCACGTGATAGCCCATTGGAAAGGTATTTCAGAGAACTACACATTGTTTTGTCATACTCTAACTCCATCTACAATATGATTGTGGTGAGTCAAGAAAACAACGTTTAGGGCCCCAAAACATCCCTGGAAGTACAACAATATGTGTTGACATGAAAACATACAAAATAATCCAGTTGGATTAGGAGAGAGGCCAACCGTATCCACATGGTGAATGTGTGAGGCTTTAGACATCCCCATAAGTGTAGAAATCAACATTATAAAATAATACATAAGTATGTGTTGAATAAAAAATAAACACGAGGAGCCAGTTGGAATAGGTGTGTGGCCACCAATATCCATCTGGATCTCTAACTGATTTTGAAAATCACACCTATGTTTGTGCAACATATTAGAAGGTCATTTCAGAAACAAAAATTGAAGTTGTCATTGTATGAATAATTTTTTAGCATCAATAGAGTGGTCTCTCATTTGGAAGTGGGCCCATAGACGTAGCCCAAGATGGGTGAAATATGTTATCAACTCCTCCTCCTCCTCCTTGTGATTCTCCTCCACATGAGTCACCATATTCCACTGATCCTCCTCATCCTCCTCTAATTATGTCACCATCCACTGATCCTTGTCCTTCTCCTCCACATGTGTCATCATATACCAATTTCCCTCCTCCTCCACATGTGTCACAATATTTCGATGCTTTGGAAACTATGTTCACATAGGGTACTACTGTTTTATGACCCAAGATATATGGCTAAATGTATATGATATGAACTTAATGGGGGGAATATATAGGCCTAAATGTACATGTAATGTGTAAATATATATGTAATAGGGTTGGCCTAGTAGTAAAGGGGCCTCATGTGAAAGTGTGAACAACTATATATAATAGATCATGTATTCATTATTGGAACATGTGAATTGTGAAGTATGAAAGGTATTTGGTTATTTGGAGGGGGTTACCCTATTATTTAAGGAGTTATTGTGAAACTTATCTATATTGGAGTATGTTATGACCCAAGGGGGGGAATATATAAATATTCTCCCTTCCTATGCTCTCCATGAAAGGATGGTGACTTAAGTTTTCTAATCTCTCCTTCCAATATATATGACCCATTGTCACAATATTTTTCCCCTTTGACCTTCGTTCATGTCACAACAGAGAAAGACCATATATAAAAGACATAATCTACCCTCACACACAACAATGCTATGAGAAAATAACTACTTTGAGAGAGAGAGAGAGAGAGAGAGAGAGAGAGAGAGAGAGAGAGAGAGAGGGATGCCTCACATCTTGTATCCTACGTTTGATGTCAATCCTCTCTCTCCACCATTGATTTTTTTCTTGATCTCTACTGGTATCAACCTGCAAAAGAATACCAAGTCTGTGTTGCAACAAGGTAGTTGTAAATTCAGATCATGCATATAATGTGAAAATATTCAAGTATATGATTAAAACTAAATATAAGCAGATTGAGATCAATTTACACATGAATAGAGGGAAAGATAACTCTTTTATTGAAAATAATAAAAGTGGGTAGTTACAACCTGACTCAAATCATTGGCACTACCTCGAAGCCAACCACCTAGGTTCCTCCATTGATCCTTCAAGCATCAACTCAGAAATATGGCCCTTCTTCATATGACCCAAAATGGATAGGAACACACCCTATGGTCATATAAGGGAGAAGGAGTATTAGAAAGCAAGTTCTAGAACAAGGGGATGTTACTCATAGGATCAAGGAAAATAGGTAAGCTTGTGAATTCGTCAACATAATCTTGCACCTGGGTTGTCCTCCTAATCCATGCCCTCAAAGGTGCATTTATACCATCCTCAAGGGGTTGAGGTGGTTGAATTCCATTTTTTATGGGCCCACGGAATTTTGGGTATGAGCCCAACCGAAAAACTCACCCGAAAATGTGGATTATTTTATTTTTCATATTTTTTTATGGCATCCATGAGTTGCAAACTAGCAAGGTGAAAAAATCCATGGTTTGCAAATTGGTGACCCATGGATGGCAAAAAAAATGTTTTTTTTAGATGAGTTTGATGCATGAGGATGGGATTTAAATTTACAAGCTAGGGAAAAGGACTAAGCCATCTCACAAATGCAATTGATGTGGAAGCTTTTGGTATAACATATGCCCCCTAATGTGTGAGGTCGAAAGGGAAATTGATGGCCGAAATACATTATAAATATGATAGGATTTATGTGTTGAATTAGATCTAATGAAAGTTCTCAAACAACTGATATAAGAACATAAACCATCAAAAGAGATCAAGAAAGAGTATTCTCTTCCCAAGTTGGGCATACCCATGCTCAGGAGTGATGTAAGCATGGTCGCCAAATCAAGTACACTGCATATCCATGGCATATATGAAAGTATGATTGATGTCCATGGACACGAACAATACACAATGGATCCATGTGATATATATAAATTAGCAATCATGGCCAGACAAAATACACAGTGGATCCATGCAAAACATAGATCATAGCGACGAATGGATACACAGTGGAACTATGTCTCAAAATCAAAGGATATCTAAAAAAAATGGAGTGAACAATATGATCCTCTGCAAGTACCAATGTCTAAAGGGTGGTACAATATGTTGGGTAGGAGCACAAAATATGTGATGCTCATAATTCACCCGAAGTCTTCAAAATGATACGTCGTGGTACGAGTTTGCACCATGTGAATGGATGTGTTGTGGTCAAACATAGTGAGACACCATTTGATTACTAGTCATTGATGTATACCATTAACAAACACGATACTAACCACCAATGATCATAATGGGCATCTAGGTACCATGGTAAAATATAACAATTTTGAATGAATGAGCTAGAGTCGAACACCTAGTAGAATCTATCGCACAGGGGACATTAATGTGTTCCCACTATCAATAGCGAGGGAACCTACCACTGACGACTGCAAGATCCAATGTACCAAAAATAACTTTAGATACCTATCCTAGAAAAATATATGTTGAAGTCGATAGGAAGAGATCTGTTGGAAGGAAGGAATTAAGGCATCCTCCATCATCTAGCATGAGGGGTAGCAGAAGGCCAAATATTTGGAAGGACTCGAACGAACAAATTGTAGGGAACAAACTGAGGTACAACTTCAGCATGCACCAAATAGAATAGCACATGAAAGAGACTCTCTGAATAGTATCCAACAATGGATTCTACTAACAAATATGAGGGATCCACCAATGGGGTCAAATGGAAACCAAGGTACTACACAGATCCTTATGTGTAATGATTGTGGTTGACATTGAACACAAGGGAAAATAATCAGTCAAAAACCAATAATGGTTTGTCATCTGCTGAGCGTAAGGTCATATATTAATTATGGAAGTAGGCCCAGGGTGCAACTCTAGGTCATACTTCTAGAGAGAAGTGCTAGAGTTGATAAGAGTAGACCCACCAACAAGAAGTTAATGAGGACCTTCTATACTAGCACAAGTGAGATACAAAGATACTTTTTATGATGAGTTTTACTTGACTGACATAGGAAGGATGAATTTAAAGGTCAGATACTTTCTACATAATGGATGACTCAATATGAAACTTCCCTTGAACAAAAGCACGACACATTATGTGACTTAGGGAGCATGGATTATAAACTGGAATACATTCGTGATACATGAGGCATCGACAAACACTCCATATGGTTGGAAGAATAACCAACCGAAGGATATTATACTCAAGGATGAGAAAAAGTATCCTAAACCCATACTAACCCAAAATATCGAGACACTGAATCATTTTTCTTTGTTCAAGGGTGACCAAACTGCTACTAACAAAAAAGAGATACTTTTTCCCCTTCTTTTTGGTTTTTTGATTTTTTTGTCTTTTTCCTATTTTTAAATCTTGAAAAAGAATAAAAGAATGCTATAACATAGTGGAGGAAATGAGTGTCACAGGAAATCAAACTACTTCCAAAGTGCAAGGAACATACCTATGCTCAATGTAAGGAAGCATGTGCAGGATAAGGACACTCAGGGGATGTTTCCTCAAGGTTTAAGGTGTCAAGTCACAAAGGCATAAATTTCAAGGCTAAAAAATAGTAGGAATGCATAATCAAATGGTTCAAATATGGCAATATGAATCCGACGCTAGGCCTAAAAGCACAAGCAGTTAAAATGCAATGCAATTACAAGTCAATTTTTTTTTGGAAGCCCCATTGGTGAATGAGCCAGAAAGAAATTGAGAGGAATTCATGAGGCTTCAATACAAAGATAAGGTGGGACTACACAATGCTTCCAATCCTATGAAAAAGACTGCAACATGGGTGTCAAAAGGCTAGTGAGGTACTAAATAGGACACCCATGAAGAGGTAATATCTACCATTCATAAATGACACCGTTAAAGAATCTTGGAGGTATGATGTCATGAATGTATTGGCTGGACACTATGGAAGATATGTGGATGATACATATAAATGCATCGTGTAGGAAGAATGGGACCTACTCTACATGCCAGTAGAAAAACACAATACCTACTGAAGAATCCAAAAAGTGATGACATAAGTAGAAACATACATTAGAGGGAGTCTCGTAGGTAATGGATAGAAAAATAATGAGAAGAATATGTGTATCTTTAATGCAAAGTCATGGCAGGGATAAAAATGACTCCCAAGCCTAATAGAAAACTTGCATCATGGGCACCAAAATTCAAATGGGTTCTAAACTATGACGCCCATAGAAGGTAGGATCTACCACATGAATTATGACACTTGTAAACATCAAAGAAGGTTCCATGTTACAAATCAGTGGGGTCGATCCTCAGGAAAAATGAAATAGGAAAAGGATAATTCAAAAATGCATGAAGGGGGAAATATAACATATATGCCAGTTTTAAGGTCATTACCTGTCACAACAAATCAACATGGAACAAAAAGGTACCAAATAAAATGTCTCCAAAGTCATGTATATAATACCAAAAACACTTACCCAGAAGTTAATAAGTCCAATATAGAAACCTCCAATAAAAACATGTGATAAGGGATATGGAACTTGAAAACAAGAAACCCAAAAAGTACAATATGTACATAGGCCTACACAACCTTGTGTCTTATGCATAGTAGTTCTCTAGGTAGATCCCATTACTGGGCTCAATATAAGGGTTTCATTGGTAACCAAAAATTAAAGCTTCCATTTCAGGAAGAGGTTAAGGATCCATAATCATAGCTTCAAGGATATACTCATCTAAAGTCAACTCAACATCCATGAAACCGAGGCTTGACAACTCACAAATACTAGGGCTCGAGGTCTTACAAAAAACAAGATTAGAATCAAGAGGAAATTCTAAATTACTTGGGCCAATAGGGGGAAGCAAGAAATCTCATTCCCCCATTGGATAAAACACCTGATCAATTTTCGAGACCTTGTCTCGAGAAGGAGAACATAACTATAAAAATCCCATCTCAGGATTAATTGAACATTGAGGATAAGATGCCACATAATTCACCCATGTGGGGAAGAGTCTACTCGAACACTAGGAACATACAAAGGAGAACACTGGGATGAATTCGAACTAGGGTGGTGATTATCAGATGAAAGATGATCAATAGTGACAATTATTCTATTGTGAGGGAAATGTATCCCACGAAATATCGTAGACACCATGAAATTCATCGCATAAACATAATCACAGCCAAGAAGTATATTAAATTCTAAAGGACCTGACACCACTAAAAGATCGACTAGAATAGTCTTCCCACCTAATGTGATAGGAAACTAAGGAAGAATCCCTAGACATTCACTAGGTATTCTATCTAAATCCAACAACTCACTAGTTGCTGACACAAGCTTGGGAGAACCCAAAGATTTCCAAGTTGAGGATGATGCAATACTTGTAGAGGATCCTTCATCTACAATACATTGACAAATGCATTTCAACATAGATTCATTTAGAATCATTATCTGGAAAGGTGCAAAAGAAGGAAGGTGAGGCTCTACAAGATCATTCCAATCATAACAAACCATCTTAGGACTTGGAGGGAGCATACTCGAAGATAGTGGAATTCCCCCTTGTTCATAAGGTACTAAAGTAGAAATGTTAAAAATTTAGTTGAAAGATGCATCACTCCTTGAAAGAAGAGTGGGATTAGACGAATATTGTGTCGGCTTGACCACTTTGGAAGATTGGTCACTCTCCAAGAGAAGAGTGGGATCGATCGAGGATTGAATCTACACAACCACTTCCTCAGCCATTGGTTGAATAGGATGTGAGACAACATGGTCAAGAGATGCATCACCCCCCAAAACGAGACTGGTATTGACCAAATATGGGGTCATAATGATTACTTTTTCAACCAACAATTGATTATATTGTTGGGAAACTAAAGACAACACATAACTAGAAGGGCCTTCAAACAAAGACCACACTCTTCATACCATGGAAATAGAAAGGAACAAATGAGTAAGGTGATCTCCCTCACAAAGATTACAAGGTAACTTGGTCCTACGTCTGATATGTCTAGGGTTCTTAATAGTATCAATGCCCCAACATGACTTGTAGTGGCCGATGGTTTTCCACTAGCATGCCTTGTAGTGGCTAGGTATTGATCTCCAACATGACTTGCAGAGGTTGGTGATGTTTTTCTAGTATGACTAGCAGTGACTAGAATCATGCCCCTAGCAAGAATTGCATTAACTAGTTGCCTGACTTCAATATGACTTACATGTTGGTTGTGGAGCTTGATTATCTTCCTGATTCAGAGGTCCTTTCTTTCAGCCATGTTTATACCCCATGAAGTATTTACACCCTAGAAGTATGTACAGTCTTCCACGTAGGGGAGTGTAGAGTGGGGGGTACCCCCTCTGCGGGGTCCGGGGGGGGCTATCCCCCTGGCTAGGGGGTCTGGGGGCAAGCGGGCCCCCAGTAGGGGTTCGGAGGTGAAGCCCCCGAAGGAAAAATTTCCTTGTAAAAGTATATTGTAATTTCATTGTAAATCTAGACCATTCATTATAAGGTCGCAGATCTAACAATAGAAATTATGTTAGGGTTTTTGCCCTAGAAGGCAACCCTCTTTTATGAGGTAAATGTATTGCGGCTATGGTTGATGGTGAATACTATATTATGAGATAGGAGTCTGTGAGAGAAAGAAGAGGAAGTTACAATGGGTTTGCTGTAAGTTGTATCCATTCGTATGCTGGATAATAATAAAGGAAGGACCTGGCAATTTCTTTGGTGGACATAGGCCACACTGGGTGAACCACGTAAATCTGTGTCTCTATTGTATTGTGTATCTTTTGTGTTTTTTTTTCGCATTTGTTTTATTTTATTGCTCCGTGGTCCTATTTTTCTAACAACTGGTATCAGAGTGAAAGGTAACTCGCAGGAAAAGAGGGTTCCTGGTTTGAGTGGGAGCAATGTTGGAAGATGGAAAGGTTAGGGTCAATAAATTTAACGGTTAAAACTACCAGTTATGGAAGATGTAGATGGAAGATTATTTATATCGGAAGGATCTATTCCTACCATTGGGTGGAGTAGCAAAGAAGCCGACGGCCATGAAGGATGAAGAATGGGATATTCTTGACAAAAAGGCTCTAGGAATGATACAACTGAGCCTGGCAGTGTCGATGGCTTTCAATATTTCCAAAGAAAAGACAACGAAGGGTTTGATGGATGCATTGGCCAAATTGTATAAAAAACCCTCAGCATCCAATAAGGTATTTCTAATGAAGAGATTATTTAATATGAAGATGTCAGAAGGTGGGTCTATTGCAGATCATTTAAATGAATTTAATACAGTTACTAATCAACTAAGTTCTGTAAAAGTGGACTTTGATGATGAGGTTAGGGCTCTTCTAATCTTGTGCTCATTGCCAGAATGCTGGGACAACTTGGTCATGGTTGTAAGTAACTCTGTCTCTGGTTCAAATACTTTAAAATTTGATGATGTTGTTGGTGTTATTCTTGGTGAGGAAATGCAATGGAAAAGCATAGGTGAGGCATCAGGTAATGCGTTGAACATGGAGAACAGGGGAAGACAAAAGGATAGAGGAAAAGGTTCAGCGAACCGTGGAAATTCTAGGAAGGGAAGATCCAAATCTAGACTTGGAAAGATAGAGTGTTGGAATTGTGGGAAGAAAGGACATTTGAAGAAAGATTGCAGAGCTCCAAAGTAACAAAGAGATGGACAACAGGAGAGAAATCAGGAATCAAATGTAACAGGTGATGTGTTACAAGATGATTTGATTCTTTATGTAGATAATATTT
>JASDQU010240615.1:156595-183781 GCA_032191745.1 Picea mariana | reverse complement strand
CATTTGTTTTTTCGTGAACACCTTGAGTTTTTTTCTAGTAGAACCCAGACATGTTCACCTAGTGGCTGCAAAACATGTGATGAGGTACCTTAAGGGTACATTAGATTATGGTCTCAGCTATGATGGAGATCATGATTTCACATTGAGTGGGTACACTGATTCAGATTGGGCAGGAAGTGTTTCTGACAGAAAAAGCACTTTAGGATGCTGTTTCAGTTTGGGATTAGCCATGATCTTGTGGCAGAGTAGAAAGCAATCCAACATTGCTCTCAGCACAGTGGAAGCAGAATACATTGCTGCATGTTCTGCTAGTTGCAAAGCTATATATCTTCGAAAGTTTTTGACCGGTCTATTTGACCTAGAGATGGAAGCAACCACAATCCTATGTGACAACCAGAGCTGCATAAAAATGATAGAGAATCCTGTATTTCATGACAGGTCGAAGAACATAGAGATCCGATATCATTACATCCGTGACATGGTGCAGAGAGGAGCCTTAAAGCTCCATTACGTTAGCACAGATGAACAGGTTGCTGATGTGTTGACCAAGCCTCTATCTCGCGTAAATTTTGAGCACTTTCAAGATAAGCTCGGTATAGTCTAAAAGGACCTACCTCAAAAGGGGGAGTAGTTGTTGTGATGAGACATCTCTTGCTTCCGACTTGATAGCTGTAACGTAAGGCAAGACGATGTGATGTGACTAGGACTATGCTTTCAATTGGATACATGTGACGCAAAGCCAGTCTAGTATCTTTCTTCCGACCTGATGGTTGTGACATAAATAAAGAAGATGTGATGAGGCTAGTACTGTGCTTCCGGCTTGACAACTGTGATGTAAAGCCAGTCTAGTATCTTGCTTCCGACTTGATGGTTGTGACGTAAAGCAAGAAGATGAGATGTGACTAGTACTGTGCTTCTGGCTTGATAGTTGTGACGTAAAGGCAGTCTAGTATCTTGCTTCCAACTTGATGGTTGTGAAGTAAAGCAAGATGATGAGATGAGACTAGCACTATGCTTCCATCTTGAGAGCTGTGATGTAAAGCCAGTCTAGTATCCTGCTTCCAACTTGATTGCTATGACATAAATCAGGACGCGTATCTTGCTTCCAGCTTCATTGCTGTGACGTAAAGCAAGACGATGAGATGAGACTAGCATTGTGCTTCCAGCTTGAGAGCTGTGACATAAAGCCAATCTAGTATCCCGCTTCCAGCTTGTTTGATGTGACGTAAAGCAGGACAAGTATCTAGATTCCAGCTTGATTGCTGTGATGTAAAGCAAGACGAGTACCTTGCTTCCAGCTTGATTGCTGTGACATCAAGCAAGATGAGTACTGTGCTTCCAACCTTACAACTGTGACGTAAAGCTAGTCCAGTATGATGATGATGAACCAGCCTCGTGCTGTGATGATGATGTATTAGTTTTATACTAATCCATATTGATGTAGATGATGATTGCATCCCTTTGAGAATGACGATGCTATCGATGAAGAAAACTTCCGATGATTTATAGATATGCTAGACAGTGTTCCAAGATGATATTGATGATGCTATCCTCTCACCCACTTGATGTTGTTGATGATGTTGTCCTCTCTCTCTCGCCTGATGCTGTTGAAGAATACCCTTCTTGTTAAGGGGGAGTGTTAAAATAATGTATCTGCAAAGTGTATTCTTATTCTTATTTGATATATTATTCATTGGATCAATCCCCATTGTGGATTGATCATGTCGGCTTTTGTAAAAGGACAAAATCCCCTTTTGTGGATTGGTCATAATGTAATTGTAATAGGCAAAAGAAGAATTCGGCCCCAGAAGATATTTAAGAGGCCCCAAAATATAATAAAGGTGGTTATAACCACCGAGTTTGAGAAGTCAGCCCTGCCAGTGAAGAGACACTTCACACGTGCCAGTCTTGTATAAACAAGAAGGTGAGCACCTCACTTAGACACACCTCACTTGCTCATTGAGAGACAAGTTTCATAATTGCAGTTGGAGAAGACAGAGAGAGTGGCGCATCTTTTGGAGAGGATCTTCTGTATTATCTTAAGTTATCTCTTGGCATTGTATTAGCTATCTATAATAAGGAAGTTTTGCTAGGTTTTCTTCCCCTAGAGGGTTTCCCAGGATAAATGTTGTGTCTCTTGTGATTGCGTATTTCTCAGTGATCTTGTCTTATGTTGTTGTTATCTATTGAAATGCAAAGAACTATAATAATGGCTTAAACATTAACAAATATGGACTATTCTCCAACCCACGTTGCAACTCAAGTTAGAGCCTCATACTATTGTAACTATGTTTGTGTTTGAGATTAAAGGATTAATAGTGTTGTAATTATCAAAATATTATTTCCATTATTTTATCCTAGCCATTTTTTAATTTAATGGTTATATTCACTTATCATTTTATGTCGAGGATTCATATATCATATCAAATAGTGACTCGCTAGAATATGAAAAACGCTATGGATGGAAGGAGTAGTAAAAATAGGCTCTCCCTTAGGTAGTTGTATTTATTGGCTTTGTGAACTGAATCTTACAATTCAGTTCATGAATCATCCATAAGAGTTTACATAGTGGACCTTGTAAGGTTGATGCCAATGTACTTACTTCCATGATTGTTAATTTTGGAGTACTCATGGAAATACTAAGTTCGTAATTGTGAAAACTCATGGGTTCCTGCTAAAGGTATAAGTTTGGATAAGATATTAAAAATGAAGAATATAAAGAAACACCATCTTAAGATACTAAATTATATGGTATATCCAAGAAGCATGAAACTTAAAGGATCTTGGAAAAATCAAATTAGAAATCAACCCTAAGGATTTATTTCATAGAAATAGCAAATGATGGATTCATTTTCAGCATGTCATATAAACTATAGTAAAAAAAAAAGATTTCCAAAGTACTAGAAAATTAGAAAAAAATTACCCTTTTTTCATCTTTTGGTTTTGGTCCAGGACATGGCACTGTAAATTCAACTACAATCTCACAAGTTCAAACAACACAATCTCAAGCATGAGATTGTGAAGGGAAGAGCAGATTAATATTATCAACATCAACCTCAAAAGGTTGCAGATGACATGTTCATGAATGGGGAATCATAGTATGGTTATCCACAACCATATCAACAATAAACACAATAACCATATCAATGAAAAATGCAATAAAAACGACCTACACTCCAACCACAATATCACCATTCTCAACATAAGTGCCATATTATGCATATTCTCACCTACTTTCAAACCATAAATGGTTTCCTCCTGTTTTTTTTCTCAACATTTCCTCCTCTTCAATGCGAGAAACAATAACTACACTTGCTACTTTGTAGCTATAATTTATTCCATCTTTGAATTATAATTGTAGTTTGTTCTCTTCTTTCCATTTCCTCTACCATAAGAGCTATTACTAGTTCTTTGAAAAGTGGGTGCATACTTGCTTATGTCCGAAAGATATCCTTTAGAAACTTGATTTCCCTGTGGAACCTTATCTATTTTTTCTCTTAATCTATTGTCATCGAATGAATCATAGAGTTTTCTAGATGGGCCAAAATCATCTAGGGTGGTTTCGACTATCCACCTAGAAGCTCATTTAAAACCGTTCACGGTATATAAAACCGTTTTTCAAACTAAGGGGGTTCAATTATGCTCTTCATCTTATGGTTCACGATTCAATGATATGGGGGCATGCAAAAGTGGTTGTGTTCTCATGTTTTGGGATGGCTTATTTTTTATTGTATACAAATTTCCATATGAATAGTTATATTCGAAATTCAAGGTTTTATAATAATATATTGTCTTTTTTTTTTGCATTACACAAGTCTCAAGTCTTCATTCATGAGAAGTTTTATAATTTCGTATGAATAATTTATTAAATTAAATAAGTCTCTATTCATGAGAAGCTTTATATTTTCGTATGAATAATTTATTAAATTAAATAATCTCAGAGCACTTTAATATTAATGTCTAACAAAACACAAAAGTAGGTTTATTGATTTTTACTTGAAGTTTCTCATCAAAGAATAGCTACCCCAAGTGATGGAATTGATGTTTCCAAAGAGTGGTCTTAGAATGAATTTAGAGTGATTATTTATAGTAAGTTCTAGGATGCATTTCCAATGGTCCTACACAAAAAGGTTCATGTTAAATTGTATTTTAGTCTTGTACTATAATGTTTTCTAGTAACCTTAATGTGTAGTGTAAAGTGATTGGATTGATTTTCCAAACAAATGTATCACAACTATAGGTGTCTCAAGGGAAGGAGATTAAGATTATAAGTTCAACATGGTTTTAATAGTAATTGGTTCAACTTTAATGAAAGAAGAAGTTCATTATTTTGATTGTATAGATGCACAATGTTACATGAAAGTTGTGGGCATCTAAGGGAGAGTTCATGAATTATTGAGGATAATTTTTTTTTGTTGTAGTTAAGGGTTTAAAGATTTGAACCATATTTTTCATGAATGTTTAGGAGCAAAATGTTGAGTCACAAAGCTATATGTGCAAGAAGGAAAAAATTGTCAAAAAGTCAAATATGCAATACTCAATCCCTTTTTTTTAAAAAATAATTAAAAGAACAAAATATTAAAAAAGTATATCTAATTTTTTTTATTGTGTTAACATTTTTCATATAAGTATATTTCCTTAAAAGTATTATGGACTAGCATATATCCACGTTAACACTGAGAAGGATCAAACATTGCTAAGTTAGCTATTGAATTAAGTGAGGCACAACGTGGTATGGTAGAGCTTGAGTGGTATTGTTAGCATTGTAAGAAAGAAAGTGGCATCACATATGTTTATGATTCCTCCAAGAAACTTGAAAGGAAGGATACCAATGCTAATTTGTGTATGATAAATCTTTCCTTATTTTGGGATGACATTATTCAAATGCGTGAGATGTATGAGTTCCCAAGTGATTTCCAATACAAAAATAAGTGGATATATACTGGAAATACCTATAGTAGAATTATTGAGCTAATAAATCATTGAACTTAGGCAGACCACTAAAAATGGTGATTGAATTGGGTTTTATGCCTTGCACTTGAATTTCATTGAAGAATGTTGAGGCTCCATGAGGGTGGATCTGCTTACTTGATGGGAAATGCACATGTAGAGCACTAAACATGGTGATTGGGTTGGGTTTTATGCCCTTTCTTTCATTTTGATGGCCATTCTTATTGCATAACTGCACATGGATCTACTTATCTTGTTCTTAACATAATAATATATGTAATATAAAACTATGTGAGAAGCTTATGATTGCATAGATCAAGTAAATATGTAGGAATGATTACAACAAATAACATCCAGGGAATATTTAATATCACATAATTCTATCATAGGAATTGGAGTTTGTCAACTATAGATAGTTGTTGATGATATTTAATATAATAAATATTAGAAAAAATAGTAAATGAAAGTGATTTTTTTTGTGAATAATTCCAGCCTAAATCCATTCAAAGATAGGCCAAGATTAGCTTTCTAAAGTCCAAATTGGGGTTTCTAAAGTGCAAAATCCACTTCCACAAGTGCCAATATTGGATTCCAAAACTACACGTTGGGATTCAATATTAGTACTTTTGGAATAAGATTTTGAACTTTTGGAATCCAATATAAACACTTCCAGAACTTGATTTTTCACTTTTGAAAGCCAACATTAACACTTCCAGAATCTAATTTTGCACCTTTCAAAACCAATATTGGGTTGCACTTTCAAAATCTGATTTTACACTTTTGAAAATTAATATTGACACTTTCATAATCTATTTTTGCACTTTTGGAATTTGATATTGGCACATCCAAAACCAAATTTACACTTTATTATCAATCGCATCTAATACATATAACTGATTTTTTTTTTTAAATGGGTTATACATCACCTACACATAGTCATCATTCATGTATTCATAATAATATGTCTTTGTAATCATATAGATAGTTTCATCATCCCATAGATTACTTTCCATGGAATCATCCACAAGGATTGTGTTTATACATAATTATAAGTCTTATTACTAATATTTTCTATACAAACATCAACTAAAAAAATGCAAGTGCAAGTTATTGCATTTAAACTAAGAAAAAATAATAATTCAAGGACATCAATGTCCATCCACTTAGAAACAAAATTAGTTATAATAATAAGTAACACCAACTGAAGGTTAACCAATAATTTTTTTTTAACTTGGCAACCAAACCCTTCTCATTCTGAGATACTTTTGGACCTTTTTTTATATAACCATCTTGGAGTTAAAAATGTTTCAATTTAACACCATTGTGATATATTTTAACACCATATATTAATTCGAGGACATCAACTCCCATCCAATTAGAAACATAGTTATTCATATCAATAAATAACACCAATTAGAGGTTCACCAATAAAAAAATTTACTTGGCAATCAAACCCTTCTCATCCTGAAATACTTTCAAATTTGTTGTTTTCACAATATAACCATCTTGGAATAAAAAATGTTTCAATTTAATACCATTGCCAGATTTTCTTTTATTCTAGATGGTTATAAATGGAAAATAATAGATCCAAAGAAATTTTAGGATGATAGCTAATAAAATCACCATCTTGAACTTTTCTCCCAGAGAATAGACATAGAATGCTCTAACAACTTTTCTCCTAGAGAATAGTGTTGAAATACTGTAACTTCAAAGAATATTCTAATTATATTTGAGTTATTATCTTATAGATAAAATCCCCTTTTGTGGATTGATCATGTCGGGTCTTGTATAAGGCCAAATCCCTTTTTGTGGATTGGTCAAACCATATTTATATGGTGGTATTTGTAAAGTCGGCCCCTAGGGTTTTAACCACTCCTGGAAGAAGTCGACCCTACTAAGTGAAGAGACATAACCCTAGATCCTCCTCAACTAGTATTTATATGTGAGGATGGCACCTCACTTGTTCACACACACTCACTCATCTAGTGCACATATCTTGAAGGTGTTATGGCCAGCGATGATTTTAAGGATGGAAATTTATTTTAAAATGTAGAAACCTTGGCGAATCTTACTAATCCTTCATATGCCAACTATAAATGTTTGGCGATATTTAAAAAAAAAATCAAATTTCTAAGGATTTTATATAGTTTGTATAAAAATATGGCGATTTTTAAGGTAAAATAATTTTATCCTATAGAATTTGGGCGAATAATTTTTAGAATAGCGAATCATTTTTGGGGAAAATCCATGGAAAATTAGCCCATGAGCGAAATTTAGCCCCTAAAATCATCCCTGGTTATGGCAAGATTTGCCTCACCCCATGCAACTTGCTCAGAAGGCCTTTTCCATTTTCTTGTGCAGACTTGAAGTCCCTTTTTGCAGTTCCTAGAGATAAAAAATGTAGTTTTCCACATGTACGCACCCTAACAGCTATACAACATGTGTATACACAGGTTTCACCACTACAGCCCGCGTACATTGGGTTTTGTGCTCAAAATTAAAAAATGGTGTCGGGTTTCCATGTCATGTCACGTGATCCATGATCCTTGAATTTTCATATACTGGAAACATTTGGACTCGGCCCTTCAGTTCCATTTGAAGGCTATACATGGGCCTTATCCAGGTTGTGGAGAAGAGGAGAAGAATTCAATTTTGAGAGAAAAGTTACTCTGGATAATTTCACTTCATATTGAGTCTGCATCCCTTTTTCCTTTTAAGTTTGAACACATTGTTCAACTCCCAAGCTCTTCCCTATTTGATGGAGAACCTCATTGTATCTCTTATATGAAATTACCTTTGGTGGAGGATTGAAGTGGTGGAGGCCCAGCTGGAAGGGACTTAGTTTCTCGTTTCCAAACATGCCGACACAAATTTTTTTCATTCATACACTTCCGTTGATTACAATTTAATAGAAATACTTTTTTCTCATCCAATTAATGTATCAAAAATATTTGAATTGTTATTCCATGGGCGTATTTGTTATGAATATTGGTGGATTATGCTATTGTATGTGCTAACTTTATATATTATTACCATATGCTTGCGCATCTTGGTTGTTGAGGACAAGTTGCAGGGGTATTGCTTTGAGTCAAGTGCTCAACGATGGACTTCATCGAACATATGAATGAGGTAGGCTCCTTATCTTGTCTTGTTAGCATATTTGTTTATATAGCATACTCCAGATTAGAGTTGATTTCTATATTCATTTTCGTCTGTTGTGGTTTACCCCATGCCATAAAGTGTTTTTCCTTGCAACAGAAGGCAGTTGCAGTTGCAAGAGAAAGGAGAAGAGATGCGCATGCTCAATATTGGTTTATTCTTGTTGTTTTGGTATTAGTCTTGGAATTTTATTGGTAATCTATTATTGAGGAAGTTTTGATGGGTTTTCTCCCCCATGAGGGTTTCCTAGGATAAAATGTTGCGTACCTTGTGATTGTGTTTCTTTCAGTGATCCTCCTTATGTTGTTGTTTTATAAGTGCATTGAATGCTCATGTAATTTGGAAATAAACTATTAACAACACTAGAAATTAACATGGTATCAGAGCTTGACTAAATAGAGCACCTTTCACTGGGTATCTAAAAACGTCATTGTTGTTGTACAAGGAAATTAGGGATTTTTACTAAAGAGGAATTTTTGACCAAAAACTATCTAGGGAAGTGTGCCCTACCGCACCTTTTTAGTGGCCAGACTCTACGAAAAGTCAAACCCTAGTTTTGGCTGGTACCATAAAACCAGAAAACCAGAAAACTAGGAAACTAGAACTAATACCATAAGTACCAATCCATATTTGTGTAGGTCAAGTTTAAAGGGGTAAAACTCAGAATATTTTGAAACCGTCAGCTCCAACCAACTTGCCTCAACCCAACACATCTCCTGGTAAGTTCATATTAATTTTCTGAGCACTTTCATTTTCTGGTCATTTTCCTAGCTCTAGGTCAAGATGTATGCAAGCACCATGCTTGCTGACAAGTTAGAAGGTGTGGAAAATTTTCATTCCTGGAAGTACAGAATTGGACTCATTGTTGAAGAGAATGACTTTGGAAAATTCATAAAATAAAATGTACTGAAACTCGAAGAAGAAGTAGCCAAAGAGAAGTAAAAGAAGGATATGATTAGGGCCAAAAGAATAATTGCAGATTCCATTAAAGACCACTTTATCCCTCAAGTGTCTTCTAAGAATACTCCAAAATATATGTTTTATTACCTAACCAAAATGTATGAAGGAAATAACATCAACTGAAAGATGAATCTAAGAACCCAACACAAGAATACAAAGATGTAGAAAGGAGAAACAGTTCAAGACTATTTCTTCAGGGTTTATCAATTCAAGGAACAATTAGAAGCAGTTGGGGACAACTTAGATGAAGATGAAATCATAAGGAAAACTCTTAATGGTCTCACAAGACCTTGGGATGCCTTCATCCAAACTATCTATGGAAGAAAAGAGAAACTCCAATTTGACAAACTATGGGAAGAATGTGTTCAAGTAGAAGCAAGAGTGACCAATCGAGAAGCCGTACTATTAAGAGATGAAGATTAAGCCCTAGCTATGCATGCTAAAGGAGGAAAGAAAATGTCTCATTTCCAAAAGGAGAACCACCTTCATAAATAATTTCACTCTCCAAAGATATTAACCCACTTTCATAAAGATTATCACTCTCCAAAGAGATTCCAGAAATATCATAAGGGTCAAATAAAGGAAAAAGATTTATCCTCTTATCAATGTTCTCATTGTGATAAGATGAGACACATTTCTAAGAATTGTCCTGCCAAAAGAGAAGAATTCAAGAAGAGAAATAAAAAAATACATCATGCCCATACACCTGAAGATGATGAGCCACCCAAGAAGTTAACTAAAGAAGAAATTGAAGATTATATTTTGTGATACCTGAATATAATACTTGGCTCTTAAGAACATGATAGGAACTCCGATGAGAATGAAGGATGTATCCTATGTACCAGAAGAAGGAGGTTTGTACTTGTCCACTCAGATGTATGTGGTCCAATGCCATCAACCTCTCTAAGTGGGTATATATACTATGTATCCTTTATTGATGATTACTCTCATAAGACTTGGGTTTATTTCTTGAAATAAAAAGATGAAGTAATCAGAAAGTTCAAGGAATTCAAAGACTTGGTAGAAGAACTCTCCGAAAGAAAAAACAAGATACTCAGGTCAGATAATGGAGGATAGTACACCTCAAATGAATTTGGAATATTTTGCAGAGATGTCAGGATTAAGAGGCATCTCACCACTCCCTATAATCCTCAACAAAATGGTGTAGCAGAAAGAAAGACTAAAAAAATTATGGAAGAAGTAAGGACTATGATTCACGATGAAGACCTTCCAATGCACTTATGGGATGTAGCAACGAGAACAATAGTTTATGTCCAAAATATATTATCCCATAGTACACTTGGATTCAAAACCCCTGAAGAAATTTTCACCAGAAATAAGACAGAAGTAATCCATCTCAAAATATTTGGTTGTACAATATTTGTACACATTCCAAAAGAAAAGATAACTAAGTTGGATCCCTCAGGAAATAAGGGAATATTTGTTGGATACTATGAGGTCTCTAAGGCCTTAAAAATTTACATACTAGGTTAGAATCATATTGAGATCAATAGAGATGTAACCTTTGATGAAGATGCAACACTCAATATATCAAGGAAATGCCATCTTGAAGAAGTATATGAAGAGGAACCTATAGCTCCCAGAGTTGCAGAACCTGTGAAGGAATTTACAGTTACCCTTGATGATGAGATTCAAGAAGATCATGATATGATAGAATCTCAAGAACCTTCCCATATGAATATTTCTCACAAGAGAAATCCAGCTTGGACGAGAGAAATTGTTCAAGATGTAGAGAAGTATGGTGCCCCAGAAGGAACCATGAGACTAAGCAAGAAACCTAAGACATTCTCCAGCTATATGGCCTTGATGTGTGATCTCATAGAAAAGGAACCTACTTGCTTTGAAGAAGCCATTGAGAAGAAATAATGGGTGGATTCCATGATAGAATAATACTAGTCCATTATAAAAAATGATGTATGGGAAGTAGTTCCCAGAACAAAGAACAAAGATGTGGTATCTTCCAAGTGAATATACAATATAAAACATGCAGCAGACGGAAGAATTGAAAAACATAAGGCAATATTTGTGGCTCATGTTTTTTCTCAAAAGGAAGATATCGATTATCAAGAGACATTTTCTCCTATAGCCAGATACACTTATATCATAACCATGATAGCTCTTGCAGCCAAAATGAAGTGGAAGTTACACCAAATGGATGTGAAAACAACCCTCTTAAATGGTGTTATTTAAGAAGAAGTGTATATAGAACAACCATGAGGGTTTGAAGTTGAAGATATAAAGACTCATATCTGCAAGTTGAAGAAGGCTCTATACGGGTTGAAGCAAGCTCCTAGAACTTGGTATGGCATAATTGATAGTTTCTTGAAGAGCTTGGGCTTTACAAAGAGTAAAGTTGATTCTAACCTTTACTTCAAGGTTATGAATTGTGAGCCATTTATATTTCTACTATATGTGTATGATTTATTTCTGACTGGAGAAGAAAATCTCATCACAGATTGAAAGAAGAAGCTTAATGTAGAGTTGGAGATGAAAGACCTAGGGCTAATGCATTATTTCTTAGGTCTTGAAGTTTGGAAGAGCATAGAGAAGATCTTCCTTAAGAAAGGGAAGTATGCAGTTGAAATACTGAAGATATTTGACATGTTGGAATGTAAATCCATGAACACACCCATGGAAACAAACTTGAAGCTCCTGGTTGATACTTCGTCAGAGTTTGTTGATGCTACTCTGTATAGACAAATTATTGGTTCGTTGATGTATCTGATGAATACCAGTCCAGATATATGCTTTGCTGTGAACATCTTGAGCCAGTATCTGGTGGAGCCCAGACACGTTCACCTTGTAGTTGCAAAGCATGTGATGAGTTACCTTAAGGGTATGTTGGATTATGGTCTCTGTGGTTATACTGATTCAGATTGGGCTATTAGTCTCTAAGATAGAAATACAACTTTAGGATGTTGTTTCAATTTGGGGTCATCCATGACTTCATGGCAAAGCAGGAATCAATATAGTATTTCTCTCAACACAACATAAGCAGAATACATTGCAGCATGTTCTTCCAGTTGTGAAGCCATATGGCTTCAGAAGTTGTTGACAGGTCTATTCGATCTGGAGATGGAAGCCACCGTGATTCTATGTGATAACCAGAGTTGTATAAACATGAAGGAGAACCTGATGTTCCATGATAAGTCAAAGCACATAGAGATCCAATATCACTAAATTCATGATATGGTGCAGAGGGGAGCTGTAAAGCTCTAATATGTTGGCACATATGAGGAGGGTGCAAATGTGTTGAACAAGCCTCTGTCTCGTGTGAAGTTTGAGTACTTCCAAGACAAGATTGGTGTTTTCCACAAGGACCTCCCTTGAAAGGGGGAGTGATGCTAATGATGCTATGGTATCCTAACCAACAACGGGTAGCTCCATTAAGATTTTATATCCTAGGGGATTGATCATCCTTGGACAGATTCCAAAGGTCCGGTAAGGACGGTCTTTCAGAGTACCTATGCATGTATATGCCAGCTGTGGTCAGTAGTGGTAGCTCCATTAGGATTTTATATCCTAAAGAATATTATTATTCCTAGGTAGATCTCGAAGGTCCGGTAAGGACGGTCTGTTAGAGTACCACATGGAACATTGTTAGGATTTTGTATCCTAGGGAATCTTATGATTCTTGGGTAGATCCCAAAGTTCCGGTAAAGACAGTATGAGAGAGTAACACAAAATGTTGTTGTTCCATATGCCTCATTTTGTTGCCATATGTTGATGATGTTGTTGTCTTAGCCTCATGCTGATGATGTTGTTGTATCAACCTTGTGATGATGATGTTGTTGTCTTAGGCTTGTGCTGCTGATGTTGTCATTTCAACCTCATGTTGTTGATGATGTTGTACCAGCCTTGTGTTGTTGATGATGTTGTACCAGCCTCGTGTTGTTGTTGATGATGTACCAACCTCATGTTGGTGAGATTGTGGTTCTAGTTTCATGCTATTGATGTTGATGTTTCTAATTCATGCTAATGATGATGATGATGCCAATCCAGCTCCATGCCATGAACGATGATGACATTGACGATGAGAAAAAATTTCGAAGACTTATAAATGTTCCATTCAGTGTTCCAGATGTTGATTATGATGCTTCCCTCTCTCTCACTTGATGATGTTGTATTGGGTTATGTCAATAGAATACCCTTATCATTAAGGGGGAGTGTTAAAATATTGTAACTTTGAAGAATATTATAATTATATTTGAGTTATTATCTTATAGATCAAATCCCCTTTTGTGGATTGATCATGTTGGGTCTTGTATAAGACCAAATCCCCTTTTGTGGATTGATCATGTTGGGTCTTGTATAAGACCAAATCCCCTTTTGTGGATTGATCAACCATATTTATATGGTGGTATTTGTAAATTCGGCCCCTAGGGTTTATAAAGTGGTTTTAACCACTCCTGGAAGAAGTCGACCCTACTAAGTGAAGAGACATAACCCTAACACCTCCTCAACTAGTATTTATATGTGAGGATGGTGCCTCACTTGTTCACACATACTCACTCATCTAGTGCACATGTCTAGAAGGCAGTTGCAGTTGCAGGAGAAAGGAGAAGAGAGGCACATGCTCAACCTTGGTTTACTCTTGTTATTTTGGTCTTAGTCTTGGCATTGTATTGGAAATATATTATTGAGGAATTTTTGCTAGGTTTTCTCTCCCATGAGGGTTTCCCAGGATAAAATATTGCGTACATTGTGATTGTGTTTCTTTCAGTGATCCTCCTTATGTTGTTGTTTTAGAAATGTATTGAATGCTCATGTAATTTGGAAATAACCTAATAACAACGCTAAAACTTAACAAATAGATGGGTGCTACAAAATCACCATATTGAACTTTTAAATGTTCTTTAATGAAAAGGTTGTTCCTATACCATTCATCTCATTATACTCTTTGAATTGGGTGATTAGAAAGTTCAATATGGTGATTTTCATAGTGTTCAACTAGTCTTAAATTATATGGTCTATTATTACTTGAACAAATGAAATCTCCTTGAATTGGGTAATATTGACAAGCCCTTATATTTTTAACTTGTGAATAATCAAATTAAATAAAAATGATCTAAACACATTTTTAAAATAAACATAACATCTCATACATCGTTTCAATGAAAAGGTTGAAAAGGTTAAAAATAGACTTTGAGGAATAGATGCCATAGATGCCATAGATATGCTTTTAAAAATATTTTCTCATTCAAATTGGAAATGAATTAAACCATTTTAAAAATATTCTTTCATGATTATGAATGACTGAGTCTGGTTTTGAAATTTTAGATTAATTAAACTTGAATATAATTCTAAAACTATTACTACATTGAATTTGATATTAATTAAACCATTTTAAAACTATTCTTTCACCCATTCAACCTATTCTCTCGACGTGTTTTGGATCATTACATGGATTTGAAAAATCGCTCTGCTAGGGTTTGATGCGATTTGGGATCTAGCTCCATTGTAATAACCATATCTCTTCAGATCCAATGCTGGTATCACATGAAAACATGAAGGATTGGTAATTGCCATGACGATCATATGTGAGGAGGCACAAGCCCCCTCATACCGAAATGTTGTTCCAAATGAACCTGATGGAATAAGTGGATCAAGGCCACCTTTTGAACCACCATTGTAGTCTCAAAGCCAGGATTCTCATGTAGAGTCGAGAAAAGGAAAATAAATGGAGATCGATCTAGAATCTTCCCATCCAAAGGAGGCTCGGGCATGTGAGCTAGGGAAATTCATTCCAAAAGCTTCAACAACACCAAGGTATGTGGTTAGTTAAAAAACGGTAGGTGATCATACCCAATATATGAGAGATCACAGTCTCTTTGGAAAATTTTTAGGGATTTGGCCCTCTAAAAGAGATATGATAAAATGGATCAAAAACTGGTGGAAACCCAATAATCATTTTGATTTATAGTTGGGCTCTAAGGGTTTTTTCACAATGATCTTCCACTATATGGAAGACAAGGAACAAATATTTGAGAACATGTATTATTTCTTTAACTCAGTTGGGCTCTATATAAGATATTGGATAGAACAATTTAGCTTGGAAAAATGATATTTTACCCATTCTCCTATCTGGATCAGGCTTTACTTGCTCCCACATAAATTTTGGTTAGGTGAAATCCTTTCCAGTATAGGAAATACTCTAGGGATCTATGTCAAAACCGTTGAAACGACTTGTCAGCATTGCTACACCTCTTATGCTTAGATTTGTATTTATATGAACATATTTGAGCCCCTCTCAGGATTCATATGTTTTGAATACCAAGATGAGGAATGGATCCATACCATCGATTATGAGCACATCTCATTTAGGTGTAGAAAATGTCACGAGCATGGACACCTATTTAGGGATTGTTTTCTTAATGACCATCTAAAATCTGAGGTTGCTTTCAATGAGAGACCAAAGGATGGCTTCACCCAGGTCCAAGGGATATGTAGGCAAGGTCAAAAGAAGATGACCCCTTACCCCGCTAAGACTCCATCTACTAGCAACTATTTTGAGATCCTTAATCAAATCTTGGGATCAAAAGATACAAAAGGAATCTCTCAGCATATAAATGATGGAAAAGTATGAAACAAGGAAAAAGAAATCCTAGATATATTATTGGAGAAAATTGTCCCTACCCCTTCTACAGATACCATGCGAGAAGATCAGATCACAAAAGATGGGGGAAACATGGAGGCCGAATTATATGAGAAGGAAATCGCCCTGATTGATCTAGTTAGTCTAGAAGAAGCTTGTTGTAAGAAAAAAATTCTCTCTCTCCCTCCAAAACAAATTTGGAAGGTCCATAAAGTCTACCTAAAATCCATAGCTTGTTCTACCTCCATATCTGGTGTGGGACTTGGTATACACAAATATCAACTCAAATAATCTCGCAAGTTATTAAAGGATGATAAAAGGCATGAAAAGAAATCAACCCAACAATTAATTCAAAAAGTGGGAAACTTTATGGTGAATTCAGGCCAGATCTAGCTTCTCATCGAGAACTTCTTTCCACCCCCCCGCCATCTTCCTCATGAAGATCATATCATGGAACATTAGGGGCCTAAATGGAAGGAGAAAACAAAGACTCCAAAATTGTATTATGGTGGAGAATCAAAATATTTTATTTTTGCAAGAGACTAAATGTGTTGGCACAGATGCTGACACCATACTATGAAGATGTCAACGACAATGTGATTATGTTCATATTGATTCCATAGAATTGATAGGGGGTATTTCCATCCTATGGAACCCTGCGACTGTCATTATAGACCACTTATTTACTACCAAATGGACCATTTGTGCTCATTTTCAGTCTATTGGTTATGATAAGGAGGGATATCTCACCAATTTATACAATCAACATGTACCTATGGAGAAATATTCATTCTTAAAAAATATTGAAGGGTTGAAGGACATCATTCAGGATCATAGAAGGATTCTAGGAGGAGACTTTAACATCATCCTCTCACTGGTTGAAAAAAGGGGTGGCATTCGCAAATTGGAAAATGACAACGAGGTGTTGAGGGGTCTAAATTCCCTTTGACTCAAAAATATGAATCACACCCAAAGATGAGGCCCAATTAGACTCTTCTCTATTTGAGGTAGTGTGATTCTATGGATTGGTGATCTGACAAATCTCGACAGTATTTAATTGTCATTTTCAGAAAGTTTCCTTTCTAACTATGTGTCTCTTTTTTAAGTTTAATTCTTTAATATTCAAACATGCAAGAAGTGTAAGTGACTTAACAACTATATTTTGAAGAATACCGGGTGTAGGATAACCTTCAACCAATGACGTGTAAACAATACCCTATCTTAATCAGTACAAGAAATAATACTACTATTAATCAAGTGACATGTATTTTCTAAGAAAAGAAGTAAATAAGATGCATGAAACCACACATGAAGCGAATAAACTAGAAATAATTCATCATATTGTTCACATGTAATACATTAAAACACCATCGAATTTAAACCAACATTCATTTAACAATTATAATCATTCAAGCTAACTCAAAATAATAATGATCTTACTAAAAGTCCTATAGATGATAACGAATCACAAAACAATCCAAAATTCGAGTTCTCATCCACAAACTTTGCAAAATTGTCTTTGGTTCCATATGAGCTTCGTAATTGATCAAACTTAAAAGTAATTTTATGCTTAACTTATCCAGTTCTTACAAAAACCATCGACCCTTCAAAATGAGGTCGATATCTTTATTTATAAAAAATAAAATTCTAAAAATAGTTTCAAAGTTCACTTAAAGTAGAGAAAACAAATAGTAGAGTGGACTCATCCACGTGTATTCTCCCAATGGTCTTTTGGTCATTTCAATGGGTTTTCTTTGTCATACTCGAACCATTGGATGAAAATATCATCACATGTATAGAGGTATGGGAATTGGTGCTATGACATTGGTGCACTGAGATCATCCTTCATTTTCATCACTCTATGTTTGAACTGGTCCATCTTGGCAATCAAGTATTGCAAGACCATCAATGCTCCTACTGGCCCATCGACAACTCTTCTCACTTGTCCCTTTTCCAAAATATCAATTTTGAGAATGTTATCTTCAAAATTTCTATCACGCTCCTTAATATGATTGACTATATTGTTTAGGTCTATGAAGTCTTCAAGCATATCGAATTTCGAGAGTTGAATATCTCTAATTTTTTGGTTTATCTTCCCAATTCCTGAGACATTCTTCCCATCTATCCTACATATTTTTCAATGGTTCCACCACCATATGTGTCCATTATTCTACTTCCTTTTAGAATATCACTAAGCTTTCATCTGTAAACATCCTGATGCCATGATCTTCTTCACCCCAACCCTTCTGGATTTCCCTAATGTATTCAATCTGCAGCAAATCCTTGCGAGATGTTTAAGACCATCTCATCATGTCTTGGTGCGCTATCAGACACAGTAAAGTCTCCTCCTAATAAATTACAACCCGAGACATAAATACATGTCTTTATAATTTAAATTGGTTGTATCCTTCTTGGAACTCAACCCTTATGAAAGTGACCACACGAGCAGTTCCCTGATATTATTCGAATTCGAATTGGTGTCTAATATGCACAAGTTCTATCATCATGGACTCTGCTTCCCTCTCATGTTCTCTTATTATATCGATGGTGGCATTGGATATGGTCAATCCTTCTCCTAGTAGTTCACTTACTTTGGATTTTATAACATCCAACAAGGTTTCTTTCGTAATAATCATTACAACACTATCCAAAGTGAGCCTCCTCTTATTGCTAGTTATCTTGACCACCACTTGCCTCTTCTTGTCATACACTATGGCCTAGAAATCGACCACCTCATCTACACGTTTTGGAATTTTTTGGTCACCCCATGAGAGAGTGTTTCCCATACTACCTGGAGTATGAAAGTGTTCAAAGGATGGTTCCTTACCTTTGTCAGTTGTTGGTTTTCGGTTATTGACATTCTCTTATCTAAATAATTAAATTCAGATGCCCAAATCTCTCATGCTACAACTAGACTCTTCATTAGCATGTGTTAGAAGAGAAAAATAATTAGAATTATGAGTGAAGTGAGAGAAGGTGTACAACCTAGAATGGTGATTAACATCACCAATGAAAATTTGTGAACCATATGAAAAAGTAATAAATAATAATTGAGTATGGAGTGAACTCCTCCTTCTTCCCTAAACCTAAATGATTGATTTGATAAATGGAGAGAAGATTCACTGAAATCTTCGGAACATGAATTGCATCCTAAAAGCATACATGGTCTAGATCAACTCTACCCCTACCACACACCTCTATAGGAGAATCATCTCCCATGAATATTGTTGGTCTGAAACAAGTCTCCAAGTATGAGAAAATTCTAATATCTGATGAGGCCATATGATGGATAGCCCCTGAATCAAGAACCCAAGAATTATAAGAAGATGAAATAGCAAGTAATGCATTACCATTACCTCTTTCTGATGATGTTTTTTTCCTTGCATTATTTGAAATACAATCCTCGAGGTGATGTTTCTCAAGTGTTTGTGTCATGATATATATGGTCTTTTTCATGAAATAACTCTTAGGATGGAACCCCCTGTTACAATAGAAACAAATTTTCTTCTCATTCTTTCCTTTTGATTCCTTGGAACTCAAACTCTCATCTGTGGAATTTTGTTTACCTTCCTTATTGTTCTCTTTTTCCTTCTTACCCTTGTTCTTCTGCTTATTCTTCTTTGAAATTTCTTGAGCTGTAAGCACATGGGGCTTGGAATTATTAAGTGCCCCTATTTGGATGAGATTTTTTTTCTCATGGATAAGTGACTCGATGAAATCATCTAGGGATGGAATATTCCATGTATACCCCATAATTAATGTGGTAGTATGAAAAGAAGAAGTGTAGACATAATACTCTGGTCCTAGTTTTGTCAGAATTGAAAAGATTAATTGTTCATATTTCTTATCAATTCCACAAGATTTAACACGAGAAAGAAAATTTTTAAACTTAGTGAAGTAGTCTTGTAGGGTCTCAAAATATCTTGGATTCAATGCATGTATATCACTCTCTATCCCATGACCTCTTAGATTGTCTTGCTTTCCTAGAAAATCCTTTAATTTTGTCCAAACATAGTTAGGAGTCTTGCAAGTATCGACATGAAAGAGGAGATATGGAAAGATGCTCAAGCATAATATCATGTAGGATTAATCCATTTTGTTGAAGTATTTTTATTTCTCTATGGCTGAAGTAGGCTGGACCTCAGTCCCCATGGTGATCCTATACAAACCTTTGCTTCGAAGTAGAAGCTCTATCTTGGGCTTCCACTCAAAGTAGTTGAAGGGTGTCAAGATTACTAAAGAAGATGGTTGATAAATATTTCTCTATGGGTTGTTCAATATGATCTATAAACCTGCAATAAAATTGAATACTTTCTCACAATAATGGCTCTGATACCATGTAGGATTAAACCACAATCCAAGACCTAATCGTGAGAAGGAAATACTACACTAGCTAATTGCAAAAGAGAGAGAGAGAGAGAGAGGAGAGAGAAAAATAGAATCAATCTTCACACATAAGAGACTAAGAAACCAACTCTAATCACAATGTATTAATCCTTGATAACGAGTACAATATATAAGACTCTCCACATGAGGAGAAATGTGCACTAGGTCGTGATTTCCATGTGCATGCTCAAGTAAAAATGTAATTTCTCCCAATAACAACAATTAATTAAAGTCAAAAGTTGCTAATAATAAGAAAAGGTAAAAAATATAGGTGCAAACTTAGTGAGAAATCTACATGAAGTTAACATTCATTCCATAATAGAAAAAATCTCCTAGAATAAGACTAGATTCTAAGAATGGAACTAAAGTCCTAAATGAGTGAGAATTTTCTAACTATGGAAAGTCACTAAATAATTGAATTGAGTTACTCCAAGTATTAGATGGGTAATGCACACTTCCCTAGGAGGATAATATTCTTACTAAATTGTGCCCTATATCCATGAAATAGGAAATATCTTCTAAAATCAAGAAAATAGGAATTATCTCCTAAAAAATTGGAATTTGCCTAATGGTGGCTAAAAAATAGGAATTGGCCTAGTGGTAGCTAAAAAATAAGAATTTGCCTAATGGTGGTTTATGAGCCCATGTTTTTGTAAACACATGGTATTTTCCCATGGTATTACATATATGAATCCACCGTCTAAAAATATACATGCTATAAATAACAATCCTTCTAAATAGTAGGAAAAATGGAAAAAATGAGTATGTCACTAAGTATGTAGTTGAGCATGTACCCCAACACTTTTCCTCTAGCTTATGATGATAGGTAGAAGGAAAGGTGTTATAATAGTGCATTCTTGCAGCTTGATTGTAAGGTCTCATGATTTCTAAAATTCGATTATACAATTTAGTGAAACATAATATAAAATTATTTTTTGTTTCACCTTTGTTATAGACAAGATTGTTGTAATCTCTAAGAAAATACGTTGGACTTTGAGGTTGTTCATAGGTTGATTTGTACCAATACGATAATGCAACCCAAGTTGTGAAGATCTTGGGTGATAATTCAAATAAATCGGTTGCATCCTTTCCTTCCAAACAATTAATGAAAAGTCTCATACATGTATCATTTTCATTTTCTCCAATATTATGGCATGAATTTGAAAAAACGATAAGATGCTCATTTACTGAAATAATGCCATTACCCAAAAATTTAGGTAAGTGATCTTTGAATTATGGAATAGGTGTAGTGGTTGGAGCCATATCTAAGGGAGAAGACACATGTCACAGAGTAGCATTTGCATCCTCCTCAAATTAAAAAAAACTGTATTGTTTGATTACTTTAGCAAGATTTTGTAGTTGACTAGATAGGATTGTAGTGATTTTACATGCTTCCAATTAGATAAGAAGATGAAACTTGTGATTAAGTAGCTCCACCTATGCCACTGGAACTACCAGAAGAATTCATTGTAGTTTTCCTAGGAGGGAAGACTATTGAAATACTTGCTACCTCAAATTCAGAATCTGAAAAAGATCTTCTAAGCCTCGAATGAAGATTTTGTAAGACTTCCTTTTTCCTTCCTATTTCAAAGAAAGGATTGAATTCAATAGATTGGCCTCCTTACCATATTGATAGATAAGGCTAAGTGGTCATAAGGCAATACTTTATTGAGGAGGCCTATTTTGAGCTTGCCTTTGAAAGGATTCTCTTTGATCTTGGATCTCAATATCATGGGCTATAGTCTCCCAATAACGTTTAAGTTCTTCACGAGTACATGCAGTTTCAAGAATAAAATAAAAAAGGCATGATGTAATACTTGTTTGATCAAGAAAACTCAAGTTAGATCGTTGTTGGGTAGGAAAAGTCATTAATCAAAAGAATAGAAAATAAAGTAAAAAAAAGAACTAGAGAGTAAAAGATACTCTCTAGTATGGTCGCCAAATAAATATTGAGGCGAGGAATGGAAATATCCTCACTCAAGAATCTTCAAACATCACTAGGATAGGTGAGATAGGCAGGATTGTTACACTGGGCTTATATCTTGTTCAAAAATATCAATTATCCCTAAAGAAATAAGTTCTCAGGCATGCTGTTATTATCAAATTTGTATGCTTTTTTGTAAAATAAAATTTAAAAATAGAAAAAATGCATGTAAATAAAATTTTGTAAGAGTTAAATGAATAAATACAAGATAATACACATCTAAAAACTCAGTACACAACAAGTCTCAAATTGAGAGGAAATAAAAAAATGATTTTATTGATACCCTTTCTGAGTTACAACCAATTTTCTCTTTACAAACCGCTGCGAGTGTTTGGACCATAATTAGACTTAGAAGTCTAGGATGTAAATTTGAACCATAAAGATACAACTGGTGTCTTAAAGAAAAATAACAAGACTAAAAATATACTGGATCAATCCAAGCTACAAGTGCATCGTAGTCTTGACTTTGCAAAACAGCATTAATCAACACTGAAACCAAATTCAAAAATTCTAATCACTGGTACATATCAGCCCAAAATGCGACGAAACATTTCCACGTTTCTATAATTCATGGAAAAATACATTAAATTATTGTCTTTATTTTATTTATTTTTGGTTTGGCCCCGACATTCATCGATATAGCGATATATTCATAAAATCGTCTATATATCCACGAATTTTCGTCGTTGTATCGACACTTTTGCCATGCCTGTGAACCACACCTGCAATGCAATCGGTATTGAATTTTTTCGAGGTCAATTCATTTATTTTCGTCGCCATATCGACAAGAATCGATATATAAATACATGTCCTTAAGTCAAATTTTGACAAATTTGCTATAGTTGCGACAATTTTGCTGGTGATTGTTTGAGCCCTGATTTTTTTTGTCATGTACTGGTTTAACACATCCATTTCTCGATCTATGTAGCTCAGATTTTAGACTTGCAAGGTTAGTATTTTTAATTTTTCCGCCTTTTTAATATAAAGCTATGTTAAGAAATTTTAATTTCAAATTTTTTTAACAAGAATGTTTTAACCAATTTTTTTTTTTTTTTCAAAATTTAGCATCGCTACATATATTTCATGTGATTGAACATCGAAGTACATGAATTTTTAAATTATTTTTTTTTTAATAATTTTTTCAAAATTTAGCATTGGAACATATATTTCTCGTGATTGGACCTCAAAGTATATGAAGTTTTAATTTTAATTATTTTTCAATGTTTTAACATAATTTATTTTTTTAAATATTTAATTGGTTCTTATAGGAAATTTCCGTGTCAAATTAATATATACTATGAATGAAAATGCAAGGAGGCTTGCTCAATTTAGAGAGGAATTGGAGGTGAAGGGCGATGGAAAATTTTATTTCCCTTGCAATGATTGCAGGGGCTTGAAAACAAGAAGAATTTTAATAACAACTATTGAAAAAAATTGTAGGGAGAACAAGCACACTGAAGGGGGTTATAAATATCATCCCTTGGTAATAAATTATTCAATATACAGTGTATTCTTTGTAATAGTGATTCATCTCATGTATTTGCCAAATGTTTTTTCGTTTTAATATATGTTCTATACACACTAATTTTAATGCAAGTTTTTGTAAATATAAAGTCAATGCCCCCAAAATGCCGATTGCTAGAGAGTTATTTTCCAAGTAGTAGCATAAGTACTACTTTACAAGGTGAGGAACATGGAGATCAAAATATTGAAGATCGAGTTCTTAATGATGATATGGATGGAGATAACATTATTGATACAAATCAGGAAGATGAGATACATAGATTGATCCAAGACACATTTTATCCAATGGACGAGGATAAACAGGATGATATTCATGATGTTGATCCCCTACTCGAGAAGTCACAACAACCTCTTCATGAAAGCTCACCAACAAATCTTCTATCTGCTATATTGTTGTTGGTGAAATTGAAGGTTTTGAATAGTTTATCAAACACCTGTCTCACACATATCCTAAGGTATGTAATGTATTATTTATGTCATGTTGACATGTACATAAAAGGTTGACTATTTTTCTATATTGTTATTGTTAATTAATTCATAAAGTAGGGATGCAATATTTATGATTAATATTGTTTACATTGACTTATTTTTTTGAATGGTGTAGATTGTTAGGTGAATTTCTATTACCATCATCAAATATTTTACCACACACATATCGAGAAATATCTTTGATTATGAAAGAAATTGGAATGGAGTATCAAGCTATTGATGCATGTCCTAATGATCATATCATATACTATGGAAAATATGCATAAGAAAATGAATGTCCACAATGTCAAATAAGTAGATATCGAATCAGTCAAGCAACAAAAAAGGTTCCTCACAAAGTTCTTCGTTATATTCCCATAATTCCACATTTCCAACGGCTGTCCGGGTGCCAAAGTATAGCATAGTTTATGGATTTCCATGCAAAGAACATAAGTGAAGACGATGTTATTCAAATTCTTGCAGATGGTTCTGTATTGAAGAACATCGAAGAAAAATGGCCAATTTTTAAAGAAGAACCTCGTAATGTTATACTTTCATTGGCAGTTGATGGTGTCGATCCATTTTGAGAGATTTGTTCTACTTACTCAATGTGGCCCGGTTTTGTTATAAACAATAACCTTCCTCCTTGGATGTTAATAAAGAGAGAGCACACAATTTTGGCAATGATTGTTCCATGTATTTAATTAGCTTGTCTTTATTTACTTGAAAGTATGACATAATATTTCATTTCTTTGTTTCATTCATGATAATTATATATTTTATATATAAGGACGTATAACTAAATATAATTAATGTATGCTGAACCAATTAGGTAAGTACCAAGTTAAATATATGAATGTATATATTGAGCCTCTTATCGATGAGCTGTTGAAGTTATGGGATGAAATCACTATGTATGAAATCTCTAGACCAATAGGGAAAACATGATTTCAATTCCATAGAATACTTGCATGGAAAATTCATGATTCTCCCGGGTTAACACATTTTTGTGGTATGTAACTTTTAGTTGTGCTTGAATATTATATAATTTTTTGAAAATATCATGCATTTTTTAAAATTGTAATCTCAATTTTCTACATTAACTCATATATCTTGTAGGTATTCAAACAAAGGGTAAATTTGCATGTCCAGTTTGTGGTCTTAGGATAAAATATCTTCGTTCATTAAGTTTAGGAAAGGAGTTGTTTGACGAGTATAAGCACTTGCTGCCTAAGAACCATAGTTATCAAACTACCGAGAAAGAAAAATTCAATGGTAAATAAGAGAATGGAAAAAAACCACAAAGAATGATACCTCACGTATGGAAGATGGAATATAATAGAAATCGTCAAGGTATGCAAATTATTTATGTATCATAATATTATAAATCTTATGATTTTTTTTTCAGTGAATTTTGTTCAACGCGATGCCTAGCTATATGGATTAATTAGTGTTAATGTGATTTCGTTTATGTTTCATGAAATTCGTTAAGGCACAAATGAGATTCCATGAGGAATGAAAAGTTACCCCATATAATTCAGTAGGTTTCCCTATTACAAGAACCTACAAATAGTTCATCTGTTTGATACAATGCATATCAGGAAGAATATAACAGAATTGTTATGGCGAATATTAGATGGAAGGACTGACAAAGAAAGAATTGGGAACATTTGTAGTGACATCCAGGAAGCTAATCACGCATTGCAAAGTGTGATTATTAATTCTAATGGTGATGGTAGAGAAAAAAATATCATTATTCCATGGTTATTGACAGAACAACAGAGCAATGTTGTAAAATAGGTCATTTGGAAAATTAGGTTTCCGACGGGGTTTCTGTTGAACATAGAAAATATCTTAACAAAAAAGGTGATTTTGGTGGGGTTAAAACACATGATTGACATACATTCATTAAGGTAATTATTAGGTATATTAATGTTATACGAAAAATACGTCCATTGGGACAGATATAACCTATCTGACTGCAAATTCGATTACAACCTCTTTGATAGCTCGACAAGAGGCTGAGACTACCCGCACCTCAGATGGTCCTTCGCCTAAGGCGGTAAAGAAGGGAAAAAAGGAGAAGTGAAAGAGTTACGAGAAGTCTTTCTTAGGACCACCCACCCTAGGTGTTGTCCTCCCTTAGCTTCCTGGATGGCCAAAATGGCATGGGGGGTGAAAATTATCGACAATGGGATGAAAATAAGTTCGCTGATTTTTAGAACAACAAACTAAACAAAGTGAACAACGAGCTCTTAACTCCCTTAAAGCCTTGGAAAATGGCCCAAAATGGGTTCCTGGGGTAAACCAGGGTCCTGGGCAATAGACCAGTGGATGCCTCAAGTGAAAAAAGTGAAAAAATAAGGGTGAAAAGTGAGTTTAAAAGATACAACCAAGACTTTTCAGATGACTGTAAATTGCAAATAACAAGCTATTCAAAGATTTCAAAGCAGGGAAACAAGCCCATAATGGCTTGGTAATCCCCGAGGTGACCTAGGAAGTGATCCCGGGAAATTGTCAAATCAAAAGGGGGGCTGTAAATCAAGATGGACAACCATTTTACGAGCTATTACAACTATGTTCAGGGGTGTATTTATTTCTCGAATTTATGTTCATGGATGAAGGGTGGAATGACAAAATGTTTGACTTTAAAATGTATTTTATTGGTGAATTTTCAGTTATTAACTAATGCATTGGCCACCACACCGTTTTAAAGGTTATCATGATCAGGAAAACACCTATTATCCAGGAATTGTGCCAACCAGTATAAGAAGAGTAGTCTTAGTAGACCACGATGGTTAGGTTGAAGAGTGACACATGCAGTTCAGATAAGTAAGGATTAACCGCTTCTCATCACTCACGATTTCGGGCTCTTAAAGACGCTTGGGTAAGAGAAGGATACCTGTGAAAAGGAAGAGGCCCATGACCCCCCCAAGGTAAGTTTTAGTTGAGATTACCTAAGAAATTTAGTATCAAAACCAAGATGATCTATTCAACTCCTTGACTGCGTGGTAATAAGGAAAGACAACTCAATTTGTACTAACTAGACAACTTCCAAGGGGCTCCTGATGAAGAATCCCTGACTTTGACACTTAGTTGTTGGCAAATTCAGTGGACATAATGCAGTGAATGCTTGTCA
>JASDQU010240615.1:142099-155949 GCA_032191745.1 Picea mariana | reverse complement strand
ATAATAAGGAAGTTTTGCTAGGTTTTCTTCCCCTAGAGGGTTTCCCAGGATAAATGCTGTGTCTCTTGTGATTGTGTATTTCTCAGTGATCTTGTATTATGCTATTGTTATCTATTGAAATGCAAAGAACTATAATAATGGCTTAAACATTAACAGATACAGCTACTCACACCAGATACAGTATGATTCAGAGGGAGCTAGCAGTTGAGGATGATGTGCAGTCACGTATGGGCAGACCCAGTGGCACAGTAGATAGTGGGCAGTTCAACACTTTATCTTCTGCAAGGAGTGTTGTTGGGGATACCAGTGATGGCACTAGCAGTGAGAGACATGAGGTGGCACCTCAGAATGACTGTGATCAGGAGTCACACCACTTAGCAGGACAACTGAGAGTCAGTGAGGATATGATCATGGCAGCCACTAGGCGTTGTGATGACACACATGCATTGGTGGTCGATTACTGTTGAAGGGCATCGGTGACACATGGTAGTGCAGATGAGGGATTTTCCATGGATGACCTTCATACCCTCAGGGAGATAGTGTCTATGATGAGGACTGACTACCAGCAGTTGTTGATAGACAGGGACCACCTCTTGGGGATTGGAGAGATGTATCACAGGGCCTTGAGGGTGCAGGAGTTGGAGGTGGACTGACTCACTCAGGAGTTGGAGAGCGCTCGAGGATTCTTGAGAGGCACACAGACAACCCTTCAAGAATCAGAGTCGAGATCAGAGGAGCTTCTTGAGGAGATTCGTCAGAAGTCCACTTCATCTATCCTAGTGGACAGTCAGATATGTCCTTCGGTCACATGGCTAGAGGATGTTGGTGGTCTAGCAGAGGAGCACCAGTTGATGGAGGACCCTTCCATTTCTGTTCCGAGAGTGGTTGACCTTCAGACAGAGGTTGAGCCAGTAGTACGCCCAGTATCTATGATACGACATGAGTATACGGGAGATGACATGAGTATGCCAGAGCATACAGTGGTGAGTGATAGCTCACAGAGACATGCCGAGATGTATGGTGGGATTCATAGGGGTGTATTGCCTTGCAGGGAGGAGACACACTTAGGGGAGCATGCAGATGCCACTCCTTTGTAACATCACATAGTTAGGGGAGATCACCTTCACCGTATCAGCAGTTGCATGGGAGATGAGAGGTATAGGTTGGTGGACCAATAGTTGGAGGAGCTACTTCCGGTTGTATTGGATGATTGGGAGTCAGTGATGATCACATGAGAGTATGTACCATGGATACCAGTGGACGAGCTTTTGGTTGAATCCTTGGGATTGACCAAAGCATGTGATATTTTACAGGTGATATGTGAGCAGTCAGGCATGGTCAGTATAATGCAGTGTCAGCATGGTGATCTTCGACAAAGGTTAGTGTGGGATCCAGGGATTGCAGGGTTGAGCATTTCATTGACTGACAGAGGCGAGTGGACTTTTGTAGGGGAAAGTTGTTCTGACTTTCCATTGAACTTCAGTGTTGAGGAGAGCACACCACTTGAGGGTGACTCACAGAGTTCTTGCAGTACCTCATTATGGCATTAGCATGTGCAGTTGATGGAGGTTGTGTTGATCTTGGTAGTATCTTGGAGGATGGACTTAGTCAAGGACGAAGCCATGAGTCATGAGCAGGAGTTTCACGGTGTTGATACATTTTAGGATTATGCTTCCCAAGGGCTTGCAGTTCATGTCTTGATATGGGACCCAGGGGGCAGAGTGTGTGATAGTTCATCTTTGGATGGGGTCTATTGTGTGTCCCACAGGTGGACATGTGATCTTGGTATTATACTTGTGGGGATTTGGTTATTGCTTGAGGAAAAACAATTTTCAAGCAGGGAGGACTGTAATGTCCCCACTTTGGGACATCATTACATTACAGAGGGTTATGATGACCAGAGTAGCCAGATGGAGGTTATAGCGAGTACATAGATTATTGAGAGGTATTTTGGGGTCCGACGTGCATCGCTCATCCCATTTCATCATTATGATCCATTCCGCATAGGTTGGCTTTGGTTCCGTTGCATTCCGACGATTTGCATGATTTTGAGTATTTTGAGCTATAAGTTAATTAAATTCACTGAAGAGGTCATTTTGGGCACAATACTTGGAGGAACCTCTCAGTGTAATAGCTCATTGGAATCAGGAGGAATAAGACTATAGGATAGGATGATGAGAAGTGAATTTCAGTGGCCAGGGAAGCCACTAGGAGAGATAAGGCGCTTTTCAGAGGTAAAAAGGTTAATTAATTAATTAAAGTGATTTAATTAATTAATTAATAATTAAAAAAGAAAAGTCACTTTGGAGAGACAAGGGGATGCAGGAAGTATAAATAAGAGGCAAGGGCCTCTATTCTCTCATTTCATTCATGTATGTTTATCACTTTGATATTTAGCTTCCAGCTAGAGAGCCCAACATTGGGGGTTTTGAGGGTTTTGACTTAACAAACCCTAGAGGACAATTCAATGGTGAAAGATTCCACCTAGCTTGTCCCAAGCTTGGTCTCAGAGATGCAATACTCTCCCACACCATTCTAGTTCAGATCCACATCAGTGCAGGAGGGTTCTACACCAGCCACAAGCACAGGAAGAGAAGGAGGGCGCACCATTGGGGGTTTCCAGCAAGGGGGGCGCATCATTCAGTGAAGGAAGGTTTGTTGTAGGAGTTTGAGAGGGCTTTTGGAGATTTGAGCATTTGGGTTCTTCTTGCAGGATCTTCACGATCATTCCTGGTGCTTTTGAGAGAGTTCTATGGTACAGATTATTTCCTAGAGCATTGGGACGAATTGGAGAGGAGGTCATTTATGAGATTCAGATCTATTCAATTTGGAGGGGTTATACTTTAGATCTGACCCTGAGACTTCACCTAGTGAATTGCAGTGTCCCAATCTATATTTCTCGCAAGTTCAGGGCATTTGGAGGCCTCCTTCATCAGGGCTGAAATTGTAGGGTTTGACAGTTTTAGGAGGGCGCAACTCCATTGGAGGATTCAACATTTGGAGGCGTTTCCCTTGGTATTTCGATCTGATATTTAAGGAGGGGATTCTACTCATCCCGATCTACAGTTCGACATCTTCAACGGAGCATTTGGAGCTCTTTGACATTAGGGCCGAATTAGTGAGGCTATTCAGTGATCCAGTAGGGCGTGGCATCTTCCAGCTTGGGGGTTGACAATTCCTATGGCCCAAATCTTTCTTGTATTGGTATTCATGGTGTATATCTTCTTGGATCATTTTGTAGCAGCTCCTATTATGTTATTAGATCCATCTATTGAGCATTCCAAGTCGGCATCTTCATTGTATCAGGTTCATCTATTTATGAATAAATCAGATCTGAGGTGTTTTGGCTTGTCTATCATATTGTTGATCTTGCATATGGTTGAGGTATGTTCCATTACGGTGTCTCTTGTTTATTGCTGCAACACACATTAAAATCATTAGTAAAACCATAAGGCCGAAATCAAGAGGCCAACCTGCAAGTAAACACATACAAAGAAGTAAATCAGCAAAGTGTTTGACGAAATACCACAACCAATAAAAGCTTAAAAAAGACACCAAAACCGTGTTGTTCCTGGCATGTTGGCTTGGGAACGTTACAGTGATATCTTGTTCATTAGTGGGAATCATTGATTCATATTCATTTCTTACATTCTTAGGTTCATGGCTTTTCTTTTTTTCGTATGTAATGTGACTCATAACGTTTTAATATGACTTACAATCTTTATGTTGTCATCAAAGAAACATTAATGCCAACAGTTTTGAATTAAAATGAATGAACTAAAAACATTTGATCATCATATTCATTTATTGAAATTTTGATTTTTTATTATTACATGCAGGGATGACTTCATCAATATATGCAGAAAATTTCAACTAAATGTTGGATCAAATGAAAAAGCTGAAGTTTACATGAAGTTTCTCTTGAAAAAGGAGTATCTAATGGGGAGGATAACATCTCAGAAGAAGGAAATGAAAGAACAATGTGTTGAAGAGGAAGAGAATATTGTAAAACTCCAAAGCTTTGTTCATGGTAAATGTCAATAGTTTTAAAAAATCTGATACATATTTTTTTTTATTTATTAAAAGGAATGTTCTTTTAAACTACTTAAAGAAAAATGTTCATGGTTATATTAGAATATGCTAATATTAGGATATGCTAATATGCTTGTTGCCGTCCTTATACACACCTACTAACGTGGAGAAGTCTCCAACCCACTTGATGTGTCCTAAGAGGCACAAGCCTAAGTCTAGACCCACTATCACCTCGATCTAAACCTCTTCTGTTTAGGCTCACTCCTAAGGAAGCGAAACTACAATGATTTCCAATGGGGAGAGAGCGAATACTAAGGTATCCCCTTGAATTCACAAACAACTTGCCGGTATTGATCCCGTATTGAGCAATAATAGCAAAAGGTTTTCCCTAGTTAGACAACTCCACACAAATCAAGTCCCTCTCTGAATCATGCCAAGATCAAGCAAATGCTTGCGAGGCCGAGAGCATAATAGGGCCTTGACGGTGAAGGTTTGTTACTTTGCAAAAATTGAAATAACTAAAAATCAAAATTAAGCTAGCTAATCTAAAATGTAAAGTAAATGTTTTTTTGTGCATGGGTTTGTTTTAGATTGATTTTATCTTTTTAAGTTAGCAAAAATGGAAACATGCAAAAAGAAATGCAAAAAAGAGACAATACCCCCGGGGGTAGGGGGGATGGGAGGACTAGTGGGTAATCCCATTGTTGCCTTGAAGTTACAATCTTTTAGAAGAATGTTTGCTGTCCTTTTATAACCAAGGATCAGCCAAACTTACAAAATGATGAGATAGAGTGATTAAAAGGAAGATTGGATGCCTTGGGGGGTCTCAAAGGCTCCGGATCTGCAAAAAATGGGCAGAGTATCCCTTTAGTTGGTCATTAAATCTGCAAAAATAGAAATATAATGTGGAGGAAAATTGCCCAAAAATGCTTTAGAAGTTCTAAAGTTGTTAGTTCTCATGCAAAAAATTCCAAGTGAAAATTAGACAAAAAATTAATAAAAATTGCTAAGAAAAACAGTAAGAAACCAACTTCCTTAATAGATTTTTGTTTCCTGTTTGGAAAGAAAAAAAATAGGCACTAAGACTGCCAAATATAAGACTTAAAGCTCTTAACAAGATCCATCTCTTAGCATGCAAATTTAACCTTGAATGAATTGCTAAAAGACAAACTTTTATGCTAGATATAATATTGGATGACGAAAACTTGTAAGAGCAATAAGGATCTAATGCATGCATGCAATATTGAATCTACTTTAGATTTATAATTGAAATGTAGATCTAACTTATTGATGCAAATGAAAGTAACCAGAAAGTATTTAAATTTGTGAAAGAGAGAGAGAGAAGCTTGATAGGTGGGAATCCTTGGGCTATGGAGTCTTTTGGTGGAATGCTGAGGGACTCTGTTCTCTAAAACTTTGGAGTATGTGAAAGGTTGTGCCAGGCTATTCCAGCCACTTCTCCAAAGATGAGGACCTGTAAAGACTTAAGAAAAATTGCAAGAAACTGTTAAATATTTGTGCTCCCTACACAAGAAACTTAGATCGCTGATAATTAGCATGAAATACACATGCAAATAGATGTGTTATCGTCTCAACCTTCGTCAAATGAATCAGTTAAATGTCAGAAGAAGTCACATGGAATTCTTGGGCCACACCCTCCTTATTTTTCAGAAATTGGGAAAATCAAAGATAGATATTATGATGAAAATCTGATGGACAGTATTAAGGATGGTAAGATAAATATTGATAAAATAAAGTATACCATCCCTATGCCTAGATATCCCAAGTGGCCTAAGGGTAGAAAAGGGGATTCACAAGAAAAGATCAGAAGTCAACATAAAGTGTATCAGTCTTCTGGAAACTCTTATCAGTCGTTGGGATGACATAAATTCAGACATGCTAGTGACAAGACTCTTCCTTGAAGAGTCTTTTCATGCAGCAACTTGGTGTCCAAAGGGACAACGTTTGTAACGTATATCTAACCCTACTCATTTTATTTCAGTTTTGTATTATTTCATTCATTATGTTGATATTTACTTAGATTTATTTTTGTATCATAGATTCATTTTGTAATTATAGATGTTGTACAACAGTAATTTCATTGTGTAAATGTTGTTTATAGCATTTTATTTATTTATTGTTATATATGTATACTTATGTTGGATATTGGTGAACACCTTTTTGTAGATGCTGGATTCTCGTATGCTCTTCGTCCCATGTGAGAAGATCGAACACACATCCCCATGTGGAGCCAAATTTTGACCACCTATTCAACTAGGGAGTCAAATCCATGTACCATGAAGATATGCATCATCAGATGCAAACAAGTCAGAGACTATTTGGTTCTACAGGGCAATTTTTGCTCTCAGCACACATTTTTGTAAACAAAATTTTCGCACCCCTGTGTGGGTTAATAATGTAATAGGTCTGCATGGATCATAGTTAGGTCAGTTACCTTAGGATTTCTTCATTAGGAGAGTTCCTTTCACTGAGTGTTTTTTATCCTCAAGATATTAATTTGGCCTAACTAGCCTTATTAATTTCCCTTGAGTTTTTCACTCCCACAATTAATAAATCATCCAAAGTGGTGAAAGACGTTCTAATGAAGTCACCCTCTGGTAGCTAGTGTTTAGGAATGATGTAAATGACCATGTAAGATAACACAAAAAGTTTCACGGAATTCTATCGAGTCTAGATAGGTTTTTTTTAATTAATTAAAATTAATTAAAATTTCCCAAGACTGGAAATTTAATTAATTTATTTTTGATAATTAATGTAAAAAACTAGGTCCCTAGGATTTTGATATGGGTATTTCTGCTCAAAAGATTTGGAACGAGACCCCCTACACCCTTGGACCAAGTTTCAACTCAGTTGGACAAGTTCTGCTAGGGTTTTGTCCACATACGAGTCTTAGTCAGATAAAAGCAGTTTTAATTGCTAACCCAAGACATGGGAAAAACGTCAATTTTGTAATTAATGAGAAAATAAGGTGAGGTAAAGGTGGATAATGATTGAGACAGACTCCCTAACCTACCCAACACCCTTTCCTAACCTTTACACACCCCTAACTCACCCCCTCGTTTAAAATTTCATTTCCCCCTTAGGATTTGCGCCCCCACTCTTTGAGAAAGTTAAAATATTAGCTTAACTCAAATCGTGAGTCCCTCTCTCCACCCATGTGCCTCTCCTTAGCCTCACACATCCCACTTGGAGAGTGCCTCACACACTCCTCCACACTCTACCCAAAAGCTCATGCCCCTCACGGAAACCTGCGCCCCCCTCTCTTGGAAAAGATGGAAACATCTTGGAAAAGATGGAAACATCTTGGAAAAAGTGGAAACTTCTCCCAAAGAAAGTTGCGGGCCTTCTTCTAGACCAATGCGCCCCTCCTTAGCTTGCCACATCCTCCTTGGAGTGTGTGCCACACATTCCTCACACACTCCCACCTTCTATTTCCCTAAAAACCTAAAAGCCTGCACCCTCATTGGTTGGATTTCATCTATGGATTTGGTTTGAACACTTGGAAAAGATCTAGGAGGGGTCGCTTTGCCTTCTCTTGCTGTAAATGAGACCCTCCCCTCATTCATTCTTCACCATTCTTCAGAGTATTGTTATGCTACTATTTTCTTACCACCTCTCTCTCTCTCATTATTGTTCATCTTGCTTCATTGTACTTGTTCTTGAAGAGCTTGGAGCAACTTTGTTGCTACAACCTCTTCCGTTTGGAAATAAAAAGAGCTTTGGAGGAATCGTGGAGTACATGATTTGGTCTTGGTGTTCCAATCTATTGTGAGGTGAAATCATTTTTTGAATGTTTTTGTGAAATGTTCAATGGTTGCTTTGGTAAATTAGTTTACTAGGCTAGGTGAAGCAATAGTATAGTTGCTCATCTATATGTTTTGTATATGCTAATAATATAAATTATGTTGTATTATTTGTGCATGCAAGATATTATCTATTGTTTTATCTCACATTTGGTTCAAAGTTTGCAGGTTGCCTCAAGAGCATCTTTGGGATAGATTCGAGCAAGAATCTACCTTCACTGCTCATAAAAACTTAATGGGCTTTTCTATTTCCATTTCATTTTCTGTCATCTCTTCATTTCAGATTTTGATTGCTAACAATCTTAGATAGGTCAATGCATTCATTTAATTTTCTGGTTTATATATGTGGAAAATTTCTGTTGCAAAATAGAAATTTTCTTGACTTTTGTTGAGTGTGTTGCCACAAAATCAGCGAGCAATAGCTTGCTGTTTTTTGCAGGTTTTCGCCAGGTTAAGGGTGCATGCTGCCCGTTTTCAATCACAACACACCTTCAAGGACCTCCTTTCAAAGTGGTAATTCTATCCTCTCTTTCTTCACTATCTAAAGCGTTGTAAGCAAGCCCAAAGGAGGGTACCCAAGTGGCTTTCATTCTCTTCATTTCTATTTTTGCTTTCCAACTTTAGTCTAGTTTCTTTATGTTTTTCTTTCATAGATTAGCTAGTTTAGTTGTGGTATGCTACATGCATGTTTAAAGCTAAAATTATCTAGAGTAGATCTCACACAACCAATGCTAGCTTAGAGCCCGTGGAGGCATAGTTAGAATCTTTTGCTTTTGTTGTTATTTCTTTGCATGCAAGTTTTTATTTTTCAAGTATTTATTTTTCAGACATGCATGCAAACGTGAGCATCTTAATGGTTTAAAAATAATTGTCATTTTCAATTCCGCAAGTTTTTTCAAGTTCTTTAAGTTTCACATGCAATAGTTTCATTGTTTAAAGAACTCAACTTCCAATTTCAGTTTTTGGCACTCTTGAGCAAGCTTTAAGCACTCAAACACTTTATAATACTTAGCTCATAGGTTTAATAATTTATTAGACTTAATAGGGCACCTTTAACAACCATCTTCGCCATTTAAAATGGGGTCGGAGGAAGCAACAGAAAGGTGCTAGGCCGGGGACGGTCTGGTGGTGCGCGATGCCCTTTTTTGGGAGTACTCTTATCTTAGGACTGACCTGTGGAGCTAGGGTGGGCCTCGTTGCCTTACTTCTTGAGCACCCAACAGTTACTTGATAATTGGGGGAGGAAAGTATTGGGTTGACACTTAGATAGGATTGAATCTCACTTAATAACTCTAATCAATGCTTAATCCACATTTTGGGCAATCTATTGGTACTTTACATTTAACACTTGCAAGCACATTGATCTCATATCTACATTTACATGCAAGTCATTTTATGCATTGTGGATTAATTGTATAAGTGGTTATATCTTTATTTCAGAACACTTTACTTTTCAAGCACTTTTCATTTATACTGTTGTTCCAAATTCGTGGTGTGATCACTCAAGAAGTTGCGCATCCACCTGGAGGCACTCTCTTGACTGGGTCTTGAGTGATTCTCATCTTTGTGTCATCGATAAGCAGTCTAATAGAGTAAGATCTATTGTGATCATGTTTGGCTTGATGTGTTGATGGTTACCACCTTGATTATTTTTATTTCATGCACATGGAAACAACTAGTTAGTATTTATACATCTTGTATCTGTTGTATCTATCTTAGTTTAGCCTTGCTGTAATCCTACATATTCATTATTTTATCTTTGTATCTAGCTTGTACTTAATATTGTTGTAATCTTTGTAAATCTATTGTAATTAACCTCCCTTTAATTTAGTTGACCCCATTGCCCAATCTTAGGCACTAGTCTTAGTTGTCCTAGGAAAAGGTTTGACTGTCCATATTTAATTGTTGCATCCTGCATTGTTGCTTCGCATCATTGGCTATATTTTCCCCCAACCATTTAACTAATTCAAACCAACTCCTAGAACCCTAACTCTAAATATCATCTAGTAACTAGGGTCTACCTCCCTTGGCTTCCCTAGGAGTTATGTAACATACCCATCCGGTACGACTCCTACGATGTACAACCGATAAAAGCACCCTTAATTTTTTTTTTGTGTGTGTGTGTAGGAAGGTAGTAATGACATTATACTCAACATTGCAACACGACGACGAACACAATGCTTGCAACTCACGCAACAACAACATAATGACCTAACATAAAAACACTTCAAACACCTGGAAGCAATGTACGACATTCAACCGACGAAGAATAAGAATGAATACCTGCCCGTCCTACCCTGCAATGGTTAGGACCTCTAGGACACATAAGCAACACTCAAGCCCAGGTTCCCATTGATTTTGACCATTTAAGGTCTCAAGGCTGGCGACTATTCTGAGGAACAAGGAGGTGTCTACATCCCGCCTGACACAAGCAGACCAAACCTACTAAGCTAAGGACAATCATCCTCACAACCACTCGCACCCAAAATTAATTACACAAGTAGCTAGAATCCTTACAGTGAGAAAACCAATCACATTAAATGTTTACAAAACCAAGTACAAACATTAATTATAATGAACGATAACACCCTCAATGGGAAGAGCAAGCTAAAAACAACTTCGTCAACAACCAAACCCTTCATTCCTCTAGCATGATGTCCATGTGTGAAGGAGTGAACTAATTAAAAGGGTTATCATGATAATCACAATGTTATCATAAAGGGAAACTAAAATGCGCTTTAACCAAATCAACCACTCTTGTCAGCAATCCACAATTCTGCCCAATAAATGATCTATGTCCAGCAGTGGTAACGCAATCTAACAACAAAATCTATGTTTATTAGAGGATAGCCATCTAGCATTGATATCGCTACACTAAGCATATTATATCGCTGTCATTTAATTAAATTGGAATCGCAGACTGTAAATACATGATATAATGTTGAGTTAAATAACAACAAGCTAAACAATGTGCACTTGAAATTAATAATACTATATCCTACCACATATTCATCATTGCTAAACAAGGAAAGGAGGAATGTTGTCTAAAAATAATAAGCCAAACACAAATGCTGTCAGGTAAGATAGATCACAACAGTAACTTAGTTGATTAATGAATATAGTTGTCCAACACATTCTAGGATTTACCCTTGAATCAATTATTTCTTCAGTTGTCATTATCATTATTGTTTATATGCTGAAAGTCACTAATCCATCCATTTTCATTTGTCAATACATCTTTCATGATTTGATTACCTCTCAACATAACCTATTCATAAATAGTTGATAAGTAATGACATTTTACAGTTTAAAAGTTTATATCATTCAAGTTATAATTGAATTAAACATCCAACTGATTTAATTAAAAAAAAAAAACTACAATAAATGAAAAGGTTTCCATGTCGCTGTCTGAGCAAGTTATTTCCCGTCAATGAAAGGGGCTATCAAATAGGAGACCACTGGCAAAAGAATGTTTAACGAAGTTGGTAAAAATGTCTTCTATAAAAAGACTCCACCGTCAAGAGGTGAATCGTAGTTAGGAGTCTACTACTATAAAAACGTAGGTAATACAGTTAATGATAACGCATGAAAACGAAAAAAATGAGGGAAAACGCATTTAAATAAGGTGTCTCTCATTAATACCAGATTTTTATTAGTCCCAACCATAACAGAGAAAATCACCCTTATGATTGGTTAAACACGCTTTAAAACGCAGGTACAAGGAGCCCGAGCACCGCGAGTTAAGGGCGAAATCACCACACCTAGACCTCTGCCAGGTCAAGGAAATTATGACACACAATTTTAAGGGTCGGCCTGTCACTAAGTTGAGGTCGAGGGAAGGGATCGTGGAGTGACCTTCAAGCTAGCTGGGTTAAATCGCAGAGGTAATAATTGAGATGTAGATTTTAATGGAGGGTAGGCTAAAAACGCAGAGCCCAACCAAACCATACCCCAAGCCAATCCAACGCTGACACACTACCTTCACTGTCAACAATTTATGCTACACAAATAAAGGAACAACACGCTATTACACAAGTTAAAATTCGCAGTAAATAACAAGAGCTACTCCAATCGCTGAAACACGATAATTTCGTGGTAAATGACCGGGAAAGCAGTGTAAATTATGTGACAAAACCCTGGTGATTTCAGTGGAAAAACATGCCGATAGAAATGATTTAAATTCAGTGATAAGACACGCTGTGTATAGTGATAAAGAACACTTTAAATTCAGTGATAAACACACGCAGATAAATGCTGAAAGACGCTGGTCTACACCGTCAATTTCGCAGAGATACTAATAATCAAATAAAACAATTCGCTAAGTTTTTTTTTTCTTAAAAACGCCATCTAAATACCAGAGTATAAATTCGCCCACTAAATACATTAAAATTTCAGAGAACAGTTAATCATTGGCCAACAGGATTACAAGCGCAGAGCTAAATTATCCATCAATACATAAAACGCAGTGTAAATTTTATCTATCGCTCCAAAAAAAACGCAGTCAAGAATGTAAAAACTCACATAACAGTAAGAGAAGTGCAAGGATCCCATGGGAAGCCATTGAAAGGATCACAAAGACTTTATCCGCCAAACACAGAGAAATTCCAGCAAGGTATAAAACGTACAGTGGAAAGAAAGGCTATGCCAACAACAAAAATTTCAGGGTTAGTAAGACACATCAAGGCGCAAGACAACAACTGCCAAGGACAACAACAGAGGTAGACAGCTGATAGGGTCATCCTTCGCTTCATCATCCTCGCACAGAAAAGCAGGGCGTTCAGATCGATAGGTCTTTTAACGCTAAGGCGACGACCGTAGATCAGGCTCTTGGCTGACTGCTCAGGCGAGGACTGGTGAGCTAAGGACGAAGGCTAAACAACCACGAAGGTCAAAATCAACACAACAAGGTGGTCAAGACGTGCGGGGAATAGGAACCATGGGAGTCAATCTATCATTGAGCTAGGCTAAGAAAATTCCAGAAAACCATCTAGACAATCAGTTCACTTACCCAAGTAAAATGCAGATTCAAGCATAAGTTCTAAAACAGTTTACCATACAACACGAAGAAAGCGTACCATTGCCTGTTCTAAGTGGACGTCCTGCGTGCTCCTTGCAACTCCCGTGTGCCGACCGGCGAGACTTCACCGGTACCTCCCAGCCAATGCTAGGGGTACTCTTCTTCCCCCTTAGCCCCCTGAGCCGCAAAGGGGCCACACACTCACTATCCAGAGATTTCGACTAGCTCCCAGCTCGCCTTGCAAGGCGGAGCTACCACTCCTCACCGAGCTGGTATCCCAACTCCCACAAATTAAGTGAGTCAAGTAGATATCTCTGTAGCGTAACGTTACACAAAACCCAAGAAGATCCAACCTCCATCTCCTCCCTTCATTATATAGAGTTTCGTGGTTCCTTACTTTCTTAAAATCTTGTTTAATTAAGTTTTTAAAATTTAATTCCTAAAAATTCCTTCCCGTACAAGTGTCACCCATCCCCTTCATTCCTCCATAAATTAATTTCTTTAATAAATTAATTATCTTTATTTCCCTCACCCACCTAGAGTTACTCCTTGAATCACTCCTAGGTGTCCCCAAACTCTCTTACAGGTTTTAATGGCTTTCCCCATTGTTAAATTTCTAGTTCAGTTTAAATTGGAAAGCTCTTAAATTGTAGATATTTTTGACCTTCCGCTTTTTCCCTTATGTTCCCTTTTTCCCTTTTTATGTTTACCTCTTTTCCTAGTTTCCTAATATTTTAGATTTTCCCTTTTTCCCCTTTTTAATTAGAACTCAAAAAGGCAAGTGCGGAAATTAACCCTTTTTCCCTTTTCTCATTTAATTAGTATATTTTAAATTATAAAAAATAATAAAACAATTAATCCCCCCCTTTTTTTATTTTATTCCAACAGATTTTTTATTTTTTTTGAATAAATTAAATTTCTTACTCCCTTCGTGTTACAAGATTTAACGAAGATCATACTCTTTATTTATTTTGTTT
>JASDQU010240615.1:68368-80095 GCA_032191745.1 Picea mariana | reverse complement strand
TAATATACATACCCACTAATGGAGGATGATGGCATTGGGCCACATGCATCTGAATGAATGAGCTCTAGGACTCCTTCTGCTTTGTTGTCTCTCTTCGGAAACGGGTTCTTGATGTTCTTCCCTTGTGCACATCCATTGCATAAGCCTTCATGGTCACCTTTGAGTTCTAGTAAACCTGTGACTGCTTTGCATATGTATGGTAGCGCCTTGTAGTTGATGTGAGCTAATCTTCTATGCCAAAGTTCACATGAGTTTCAATGTCGTGGGTCATGGCAGCCTCTGAGTGACCCTTTAGTTTATACAAGCCATTTTCTTCACTTCCAATGATGATTGCTTCATTCAAGGTTTCTCCTTTAGCCCACATAAGAACTTCTCCATCTATAAAGGCAACTCTGAAGCCTTTCTTTTCTAAAGATGAAATGGAGAGTAGGTTCTTGGTCAAACTTGGTACATATAGTACTTCCTTCATCTTCAATAAATTCCTTGAATTCAATTTGTGGTTTGATTCTCCCACTCCCTTGATGGAATATTGGTAATCATCTCCAAGTGTCACTTTCTAAGAAAACTTCCTTTCTGAGATACAAGAGAGAATGTTTCTTTGTCCCGTCATGTGCTTGGATGCACCACTATCAATGAGCCAAGTGTCCTCTCCAGGTGTTACAGATCCTGAGAGGGCCGAGATTAAGACATGGTCTTTGATCTGCTCTCTTATCATCTTTGCGGGTGGTTCTTCATCTTTGACTACATGGGCATGGTGCCTCTTATGTTTTCTCTTGCATTCTTCTCGTCTGGCTGGACAAAACTTCGCAATATGTCCCATCTTGTCACAATGATAGCATTGTACAGATGAGTAGTCTCTTTCCTTTCGTTGTCCTTTCTTTTGAAATCTCCTTGGGTGAGATTCTTTATGATTGAATTTGTTTGACTGTTGAGGCTCTTTATGAGTCTCCTTTTGGAAATAGGGTTTCTTCCATCCTCCTTTGGTGTGAGTAGCTAGGGCTTGATCATCATCTCTTGNTAGTAACGCTTCACGATTCGCTACTCTTGTTTCTTCTTGGATGCACTCTTCCCATAGACCATCAAACAATAGTTTCTCTGGTCTAGCACAAATCGTTTGGATGAATGCATCCCAAGGTCTTGTGAGACCATTCAGGGTTGTCATCACAAGTTCGTCTTCATCTATAGTATCTCCGATTGCTTCTAGTTGTTCTTTGAATTGAGATATTCTGGAGAAATATTCCTGAATAGTTTCTCCTTTCTGCATCTTTGTATTCTTCAGTTGAGTTCTTAGATTCATCTTCCGGTTTATGTTCTTTCCTTCATACAGTCTGGTCAAGGCATCAAACATTTCTTTCGGACTCTTCTTAGATGACACATAAGGAATCAAGTGGTCTTTGATTGAATCTGCAATGATTCTTTTGGCCCTGATTGTGTCCTTTTGATGCTTTGCCTTTTCTGCAGGATCAACAGGTTCTGGCACTTCTTCTTTGACGAATCTTGCTAAGTCATTCTCTTCAAGAATGAGGCCAATCCTATACTTCCAGGCATGGAAGTTTTCCACTCCTTCTAGCTTGTCAACAAGTTTAACGCTTGCAGACATCTTTTACCTAGAGCTAGGAAAATGACCGAAAAATGAAAGTGCTCAAAATCAAAATCTGAACTTACCAGGAGGTGTGCTTGGCTAAGGCGAGTAGCCTAGTGTGTTTGGATCTGAGAAAATCCAACTTTTGCTCCTCCAAACTTGATCTGCGTATTTCTGGATCGTGCTTCTAGTACTCTGGTACTTCTGGTACTTTGTGAAACTAGGGTTTCACTTTCCGGGAGATCCAGTCACTGAAAAGGTGCGCTAAGAGTGCCAAAGTAATCTTTGGGGGAGGGTGCACTTTTCTAGGTGGTTTTAGGGTTGAAAAGCTTCACCATCAAAAAGCCCTAATTTGCATGTACGGCAACAGTGACGTTTTTCACTCTTGTGAAATATGCTTCCTTCAGCTTGGCTCGGATACCATGTTAATGTTTAAGCCATTATTATAGTTCTTCGCATTTCAATAGATAACAATAGCATAATACAAGATCACTGAGAAATACACAATCACAAGAGACACAACATTTATCCTGGGAAACCCTCTAGGGGAAGAAAACCCAGCAAAACTTCCTTATTATAGATAGCCAATACAATGCCAAGAGATAACACAAGCTAATACAGAAGATCCTCTCCCAAAGATGCGCCACTCTCTCTCCTTGTTCTCTAACTGCAATTCCGAAACTTGTCTCTCAAAATGAGCAAGTGAGTTGTGTGTCTAAGTGAGGCGCTAGCCTCCTTATTTATACAAGATTGGCACGTGTGAAGTGTCTCTTCACTGTCAAGGCCGACTTCTCCAACTGGGTGGTTATAACCACCTTTATTATATTTCGGGGCCTCTTGATATAGTCTGGGGCTGACTTCTTTTGCCTTTTACAATTACATTATGACCAATCCGCAAAAGGGGATTTGGTCCTTTTACAATAGCCGACATGATCAATCCACAATGGGGATTGATCCAATGAATAATATATCAAATAATAATAAGAATACACTTTGTAGTTACATTATTTTAACAGTATCCTCCTGTGCACTCACCCTGCTACTATCATTTGCGCCTGGATCCCATATAGATGTGTCCAAACACATGCTATGGTCATCATGACTGCTAAAGAGTGCATCCTCATCAATGCAGGCCGATCCTGGAAGCAAGTGCCCCATCAACCTGTCAGTATCCACAATTTGCTCAACTAATGGAGTCTCCAAAAACCATGACTCAAACTCCTCATGTTGATATGTGAGTGTAGGATCAATTGTCTACACGTCATATATCTCCTCCTGGATCTGTGGATCTACATGTCCATGGTGTGCATCCCTCACATACGACTCCTCCATCATCTCTGAAATGCCACTGATATCCTCATGTGACATGGCTATCACGGGTAAATGTGTCATTGTCACCCTAGGAGGCTCGTCACCTCTAGGTGCTACCACGTGTGAATCCTCATTGATGTCACCACTCTGTTGAGGTGTAAGGTCATCCATAGTGTGGACATGTCTGTTGAAACACCAGTGCTATCATCCTGCCCATCCAGCTGTTCCTCCAATGTACAAGGGTCACTATCCTCCTCGAGCGTGCAAGCATCACTAGCCTCTGTGCAAGAGTCACTATCACTAGCCTCTGTGCAAGAGTAACTATCATCATCAGACTGCTCCAGATAAGCATCTATCGATCCATCCTCACATGCCTCATCATCACTGTCATAGCGCACCTCAATAATATGCTTCTTACCTCTACCCCTACATCTGTGATCTGGTTCCCAAGGCACTTTGCAACTGTAGCAACGTTGCTTGCTCCTAATGGGTGTGGGGTTTCTCTATTCTTCCCTCCATCTAGCTTCTCTGGCCCTCTTTTCGTCTACCACGCCGATCCAATGTGTAATCTTATCTTTGCTCCAACTAGGTTTTCTAAGGGATACAAACCAATGGAATGTTATCAGACCTCAGATACTGAAAATATTATCGAGGGTTTGATATTCCCTCTCATAATCAACAATCCTTCCAGAAAAATCACACACTTCCATCTCTTCTTATGGAAGACCCTTAGGCTGGCAGGAGTCTAAGATCTGATACCACTGTAACGTTCCCAAGCCAACATGCCAGGAACATCATGGTTTTGGTGTCTTTTTAAAACTTTTACTGGTTGTGGTATTTCGTCAAACACTTTGTTGATTTACTTGTTTGTAAGTGTTTACTTGCAGGTTGGCCTCTTAATTTCGGCCTTAGGGTTTTACTGATGATTTTAATGTGTGTCGCAACAATAAACAATAGACATCGTAATGGAACATACATCAACCATATGCAAGATCAACAATATTATAGACAAGCCAAGGCCCAAAACACCTCAGATCTGATTTATTCATAAATAGATGAACCTGATACAATAAAGATGTCGATCTAGAATGCTCAACAGATGGATCCAATAACATAATAGGAGCTGCTACAAAATGCTTCAAGAAGATACTATAAGCCTCCAAAGGCTAAATACACCATGAATACCAATACAAGAAAAATCTGGACCATAGGAAGTGTCAACCCCCAAGCTGGAAGATGCCACGCCCTACTGGATCACTGAATAGCCTCACTAATTCGGCCCTAATGTCAAAGACCTCCAAATGCTTCGCTGAAGATGTCGAACTGTAGATCGAGATGAGTAGAATCCCCTCCTTAAATCTCAGATCGAAATACCAAGGGAAACTACTCCAAATGTTGAATCCTCCAATGGAGTTGTGCCTTCCTAAAACTGTCAAACCCTACAATTTCAACCCTGATGAAGGAGGCCTCCAAATGCCCTGAAACTTGCTAGAAATATAGATCGGAACACTGCAAGTCACTAGGTGAAGTCTCAGGGTCAGATCTAAAGTATAACCCCTCCAAACTAAATAGATCTGAATCTCAGAAATGCCCTCCTTCTCTTCAATTCGTCCCAATGCTCTAGGAAATAATCTGTACCATAGAACTCTCTCAAAAGCACCAAGAATGATGGTGAAGATCCTGCCAGAAGAACCCAGATGCTCAAATCTCCAAAAGCCCTCTCAAACTCCAACAACAAACCTTCCTTCACTGAATGGTGCGCCCCCCTTATTGGAAACCCCCAATGGTGCGCCCTCCTTCTCTTCCTATGCATGTGGCTGGTGTAGAACCCTCCTGCACTGATGTGGATCTGAACTAGAATGGTGTGGGAGAGTATTGCATCTCCGAGACCAATCTTGGGACAATCTAGGTGGAATCTTTCACCACTGAATCGTCCTCTAGGATTTGTTAAGTCAAAACCCTCAAAACCCCCAATGTTGGGCTCTCTAGCTGGAAGCCAGATATCAAAATGATAAACATACATGAATGAAATGAGAGAATAGAGGCCCTTGCCTCTTATTTATACTTCCTGCATCCCCTTTTCTCTCCAAAGTGACTTTTTTTTTTAATTAATTAATTAGCCTTTTACCTCTGAAAAGTGCCTTATCTCTCCTAGTGGCTTCCCTGGCCACTGAAAGTCACTTCTCATCATCCTATCATGTAGTCCTGTTCCTCCCGATTCCAATGAGCTATTACACTGAGAGGTTCCTCCAAGTATTGTGCCCAAAATGATCTCTTCAATGAATTTAATTAAATTATAGCTCAAAATACTCAGAATCATGGAAATCATCAGAATGCAACGGAACCAAAGCCAACCTGTGCAGAATAGATCATTATGATGAAATGGGATGAGCGATGCAAGCCGGACCCCAAAATACCTCTCAATAATCTCTATACTCGCTATAACCTCCATCTGGCTACTTTGGTCATCATAACCCTCTGTAATGTAATGATGTCCCAAAGTGGGGACATTACATGTTTTTAGTTCATTCATTTTAATTCAAAACTGTTGGCATTAATGTTTCTTTGATGACAACATAAAGACTGTAAGTCATATTAAAACGTTATGAGTCACATTACATACGAAAAAAAGAAAATCCATGAACCTAAGAATGTAAGAAATGAATATGAATCAATGATTCCCACTAATGAACAAGATATCATGAGAGAATGTTGTAAGGGAATATACCATATGTAAGAGGTGTAAGGAATATGCCATGAACACTTGGCATGTAGTAATCTAACCACAAACTGGAGAAGAGCTTGAGGACTCGTGAGTTGCATAAACACTTGTACTTGTCACAATTTAATTCATGGCCCATTTATGAATTTGAGTGTAATTGTGTAGTGTCCCTTTCCAAATGAGCTTTCCTAGAGATTGACGGTATAGCCTAAGTGATTCTCCTAGGCTATAGTCAGTGGGAAAAAAGGGAATTAACAAATTATTTAATGTCACAAGGCGGAAAAGTAACTTTTAAAAAGGTGACATTGAGTAATTAATAAAAAGGTGCCTAACTAACTATTGAGATAATGAAAAGTCACTTAACTTATTAAAAAAGTAAAAATGGCGAAAAAGGGTCAACGAAAGAATAAAAGGGGAAAGAGGGGCACCCTCTCTCATTATTCACTTGTTATTTCCAAAAATTGATTTGAGAGAGTTCTTTGTGGCTTTGGCTCTTGGGACGAAAACCCTAGAGAGTTTTTGAGATTGGTTTCGGTGGTGAGACTATCCATCCTAGCTGGTCATTGAGAAAAGATCACCGAGATTTCTTCAATGTGATTCATTGCTAGCAGAGATATCTTTAGTGGCTGTGTTTTCCTTCATGTGTGGTTGAGTTCTTAGAAGTGGCAGCTGAGTTGTGACTTAAAGGGGTCGATTTGTTTGAAGAGAGTCGAGTTCTTTATATGTTGGGTCATATCCTTTGTTTGGGGCCGAGTTTACTGATTTGGAGGGAGAGACACCTATTGGAGGGCGAATTCCTCTTGGGGATTTGATGTGGTTGTTGTGACTATGTTCTTCCTTGAAGACAGAGGCGATTTGGTTGGCGAAAGGTGCACCAATTCATTTCTTGCAAAGGTCAACTTTATCGTTGTCTGGAGTCGATTTATGATAGAAGGGGGAAGGAGCTTGTATGTTGGGCGCACATAGCAGAGTTTGAGCCGAGCTCCTTCAGTTGTTATCTATTTCCAAACTGTTGGAAGTCTATTCTCTTCATCTGGGTCAAGTATAGTTGTTGATCCACTGCACATCAATTGTTGGGACGTTTCCTCTTCCTAAAGGCCTATAACTTCAACAACGTCACACATATATATCAGATCTGTATTGTTCAGGAGAGTTGCTACACCAGCACTATCATTTACAGCTTCTCTTTCTCATTGTATATGAAGGACAACCTACAAAAAAATCATATCAAGTTCTTTATCTTTGTTGTGTGTTATTTGTGAGCATTTTCTTATGTATTGCAGCCATTGGATTAATTAAAGGCAGTAAACATTTGACTCTTATGTTGGCAATCCATTGTAAATTTATAGAGAGTTTAGAATTACTTGTATACTATTGTACAATATTTGCAAAAAAAATTGTTTGTTTTAATTTCTGAAACACATAACCAAGTAAAAACTCAAAAAAAATAGCAAGGGACATTATAGTGGTATCAGAGCCTCAGACCTGCCAGTCTGAAGGGTTTTATTGATTCATGAGGTAAGGAGACGAGGGTTATATCACCTACAGAAGTAGGAGACAACGAGAGGCAGATAACATATTTAATCAATAGGAAGAAGTGTTGAATTATATAGCTTTGGAAGTTGTTTTTCCCTATTGTAACTAACCATGTAAATAAAGTTTTGATATAGTGTTAACTTTATGTCAAGCATCAAACACATGACAAGTGTCAACCTTATGCCAAGACAACCTTATGCCATGTGTCAACCTCATAGCACCTCTAAGAGGGTTGCTTAGGGTGGTTGTAGTGGCCAACTTAGGGAGGCTGCTTAAGAGGGTTGCTTAGAGCGGTTGGAGTGGCCAGCTTAGAGGGGTTGCTTAGGGTGGTGGTATGACAGTTGTTATACGGGTGTCATACAATCCTAAGACAGCAATTTAGAGCATCCTCTAGAAGAGACAAAGGAAGTGACCTTTGGGAGCATTAGGAGGTGACTCTTGGGAAATTTAGGAGGTTACTCTTGGCAGCCAAAGGAGGGCAGGTATGACAACTGTTATACAATTGTCATACATTCATAGGGGGCTACTTAGGGCAGCCAAACCAACCTATAAAAAGGGGCATTCACTTAACATTTGGATACCTTTGTTCTTGTTGAAGTCTTTTGTTGTTCCTTGTTGATATAAGGCTGCTACAAATACTATGTTAAAGTTGCCATAAGTCTGCTACAGCAAGAAGGAAAGTCAATTATCTTTTGGTGATTTTGTCAAGTTGTTACTGTAAGTGTTAGTTCAGCTATTTTGTGAAGTGTGTAAGTGCTGAAATAGAGGTATTGTTTCATCCCTCTGAGTCCTAGCTAATTACTCTAAAGTCTTGTACTGGTATTGTACTTTGTTGAAGAATCTAAAGAGAAGTTTTGGCTGGGTTTTCTACCCCAAGAGGTTTTCCCAAGGTATACTTGTGTTCTCTCTGTGATTGTTTGACTTTCAGTGATCCTCATATATGCAGATGTGTTGGTATGTTGGTTGTATGCTGTAATTTTTTTAAATTTACCTACATGCATCAGTTTTTGAACAAGAAGAAGTTTTTAAATTTACCTACATGCATCATTGCTTAAACAATTCGGTTTTGGGTTTGTTTGGCACCTTTTGGACAAGCATAACTCACTGTAATACACTCAAAACACTTTCAAACACTTAGTCCATAGGTTTAATAAACATTTAGACTTAATAGGACACCTTTATCGACCATCTTCGCCATTTAAAACGGGGACTAGAGGAAGCAATGGAAAAGTGATAGGCCGGGGACGGTCTGCTAGCACGGAGCGTCCTTTTCTGGGAGTACACTTTTTCTTGGGCTGACCTGTGGAGCTAGGGTATGCCTCGTTTCCATACTTCTTGAGCACCCAGCAGTTACTTTGTAACAGGGGGAGGAAAGTATTGGTTTGACACTTAGATAGGATTGAAGTCTCATTTAATAAAACTTTTGATCAATCCTTAATCTACAACTTTTGGGCAATCCACGTTTTCACTTGCAAGCACATTTATTTCATATTTACATTTACATGCAAGTTAATTTTATGAGTTGTGGATTAGTTATCTAAGTGGTTATATCTATGATTGGGAACACTTTACTTTTCAAGCATCTTTCAGTTTTTGTTCCTATGTTGTGGTGTGATCCCTCAAGAAGTTGCACATCCATTTGGAGGCACTCTCTTGACTGGGTCTTGAGTGATTTTTGGTATACACCATTGAGAGAAGTCCAATAGAGTAAGTTCTATTGTGAGCATGCTAGGCTTGTTGTGTTGATGGTTATCTCATATTGATTATCTTTAATTCCTGTACATACAAGCAACTTGTTAGTTGATATTTGTATATCTTGTATCCATTGTATCTATTTTAATCTAACTTTGTTGTAACCTTAGATATTCTTTATTGTAGCTTTGTATCTAGCTTATACTCAATCTTGGTGTAATACTTGTAATCTTTGTAAAATTCTTGTAAGTAATCTCTCTTTAATTTAGTTGACCCCTCGCCCAATCTTAGGCACTAGTCTTAGTTGTCCTAGGAAAAGGTTTGACTTTTCATTCTAAATTGTTGCATCTTGCATTGTTGCTTCACATCATAGGCTAGATTTTCCCCCAACCATTTAACTAATTGAAACCAACTCCTAGAAGTTAAATTCTAAATTTCATCTAGAAACTAGGGTCTACCCCCCTTGGCTTCCCTAGGGGTAAGCCTAGACGGAAGAGGTTCAAGTCAAAGTGACAGCGTGGGCTTTGAACCTAGGCATTGTGCCTCCAAGGACACACTAAGTGAGCAGGACTTAGCTCACGTTTGCAAGTGTGTATAAGGATGGCAACACTGCCCACAAATGCATAGGAAGATCTTGATCATGGATCATGGCCTTTACTGCTTCTATGATTGGTCGGTTCTTCCTTTTATCTATTCCATTCTGCTAAGGATTATAGGTAGTAGAAAGCTCCCTCTTAATCCCAACTTCCTTGTAATACTCCTTGAATTCTTCTGAGGTGAATTCACCTCAATTGTCTAATCGCAAGGTCTTTATCTTCCGCTCTGTCAAGTTTTCTACCAAAGCCTGGAACTCTTTGAATTTGCCAAAAGCTTCATTCTTTGCTTTTAACAAATAAATCCAAGTTTTACGTGAATAATCATCAACGAAATATACATAATATACATACCCACTTAGTGAAGTTGCCGACATAGGTCCACATATGTCTGAATGCACGATGTCCAAAACTCCTTCGGCTCTACTATCGCTATTGGGAAAGGAGTGCTTCACGTTCTTGCCTTGTGCACATCCTTTGCACACACCATATGGTTCTGCTTTGATTTCTAGAAGACCTGTCACCATTTTGCTCACAACCGGAAGAGCTTTGTAGTGTAGGTGAGCAAATCTCCTATGCCATAGTTCATTGGGATTCACAATATCATGAACCATTGTGGATTCTAAATGTCCTTTTAATTTGTAGAGTCCTCCTTCTTCAACTCCAATTACTACTGCATCATCAAGGGTCTTCCCTCTAGGCCACATAAGAACTTGACCAACAATAAATGCTACTCTAAATCCTTCAGAACTTGTATGTTGGGTGCACATAGCAGAGTTTGGGCCGAGCTCCTTCAGTTGTTATCTATTTCCAGACTGCTGGCAGTCTATTCTCTTCATCTGGGTTGAGTATAGCTGCTGATCCACTGCACATCAATTGCTGGGACGTTTTCTCTTCCTACAGGCCTGTAAATTTAACAACATCACACATATATATCAGATCTGTATTGTTCAGGAGAGCTGCTACACCAGCACTGTTATTTACAGCTTCTCTTTCTCATTGTATATGAAGGACAGCCTACAGCAAATTCATATCAGGTTCTTTATCTTTGCTGTGTGTTATTTGTGAGCATTTTCTTATGTATTGTAGCCATTGGAATAATTAAATGAAGTAAACATTTGACTCTTATGTTGGCATTCCATTGGAAATTTATAGAGAGTTTAGAATTACTTCTATACTGCTGTACAGTATTTGCAACACAGACTGTTTGTTTTAATTCCTGAACCACATAACCAAGCAAAAACTCAAAAAAACTAGCAAGGGACATTACAAATTGTATATTATAGCTTGGTGTGACGCTTTTCTGGGCCATGATTACTAGTTATAGTTTGCTATTGATGGTGGATGACCAAGTTAGGGATTGGATGCATTGTAGAGTCCTAGCTTGTGATAAACTTGAAGAACTATTTTGTACCAGCTTGTGATACTGATAAGTTGTTGGTGTGTACTTGTAACTTCATTCTAATGTATATATGAAGTGTGTTGACCGCCTATTCAGCACAGGGGTCAACTCATGTACCATGAAGTTTATCTATGTTGAAGACAGAGATGGTTCTACTGGGTGTCATATACACCAGCACTTAAAATTTTGTAAACGGGATTTCCGCACCCCTGCGTGGGTTAATAATGTAATAATGTCTGCATGGATCATAGTTAGGTCAGGTACCTTGGATGTTGTCATCAGGGGAGTTCCTTTCATCGAGGGTTTTTTATCCTCAGGTTGTCGACCAGACAAGCTCCTGGCCGACTTCCCTTGAGTTTTTCCCTCCACAGGCTTCCTCCAAAGTGGTGGAAGGCGCTCTGGTGGTCTCATTCACTTGGTAACCTTTTAGGAATATTGTAAATGACCATGTTAGGCAGTGTCTTGAGTTTCGCGGAATTCCGTCGAGTCTAGAGTAGTTTTTTTTAATTAATTAAATTATTTAAAATTTAATTAATTAATTATTTTTTGAGCTTAATGTTGTAAAAACTTCGTCTTTGGGAGAAAGATAGGGGTATTTGTGCTCAAAATGAATGGAATAGCACTCCCTACACCCATGGACCAAGTTTCAGCTCAGTCAGACTAAGTTAACATAGTCTTAGTCCACTCAGAGTCAGTTAGAGTCAATAACAGCAGTTTTAATTGCTAAGGTGATATTATTAAAATATCACAAAAACATTGTAATTTTGAGTTAGTGAGTGGATGTTAAGGTGGCAATGAGCAAGTTAGACCCTCCTAACCTACCCAAACCCATCCTAACCTTTTCCCAACTTAATTCAACCTATTAATTCACTTTTTGACCATCTTTTTC
>JASDQU010240615.1:33770-59329 GCA_032191745.1 Picea mariana | reverse complement strand
TATCCTTTAGCCTCCCTTTATCCAGATTGACTTGGGGACGTCTCCCTTGGACTTGCCCTCCTAAATAGAAAGAGCTCCCCATCGAGGTGACAGTGGGTGGGGAAGCTCCTGTTACGCCGGTTTCTACCTTTGACTCAAGCTATTTAACCTTTCCTACAAACCGTGCGATAACAAGCCACACCATTTGGCAAGGAAACTAAAGGTTAGTGAGGATATGATTGTGGCAACCATGGAGCACCTTGATGCTACACATGCAGTGGTGGCAGGGTATTGTTGGAGAGCCACAATGGCACAGGATAGTTTGGGAGGTGAGTTTTCCATTGTGGATTTTCAGACACTCTGAGAGGCAGTGACAGTTATGAGGTCCGACTACCAATATCTCCTTATGGACAGAGATTACCTTCTAGCGATTGGTGAGATGTACCATGGAGCATTAGAGGAGAAAGAGAACGAGGTGGATCAACTTTGGGAGGAGTTGAGTCAGATATCTCTTTTATCACTTTCAGTAGATGGCCAATCATGTGTCGGACTTATCACAGGAGGATCTCAATGACGAGGATAGTTTGACAGGGGAGCCTCAAGTGATGGGTGAGAGTGAGGAGTGTTCAGACTCGCAGGTGGTTGCAGAGGGATCTGGTGCAAAGGCTATTGATGCACAGGAGTTGCAGGAGCCCCTACTTTTAGAGAGCTCATTGACGATTCATGTTGTGACATTTGAGCATGTATTCATGGATAGTGAAGATAGTGCAGATGGGGATACATCCATGTGGGATCCAGGATTAGATGATACTAGTGATGAGGACACATCACTTTGGGATCTAGGTTCAGTTGTCATTAGGGGAGTAATGGATGCAGGTGTGCATACAGGACATAGGGTGATACATGATGATGTAGTGGTATGCAATGGTATACTTTCGTGTACGATGGTGCACAATGGGTTGTTGGAGCATTTCCACTAGGGAGACCTCCTGATAGGGGCGTCGGGCATACATTCGGGTTTGATTTACCCAGGATCAATGAGTGGATGTATGAGCTTCATGGTCTAGTATATTCCTTGAAGTTTGATCTTCGATTGGGATATCACCAGGTCAGAGACAGAAGGCAGGATACTCACAAGATTGCTTTTAGGAGCTATTATGAGTTCTTGGTGATACCAGTGGGGATGACCAACGCATCTGACACTTTCCAGTCTTGTAGTTGTGAAGGATTTTGTTGTCGTTCCTTGATATTCTCATTACATACAACAGGACATGGGAGGATCAGGTGTGGCAGTTGGATGAGTCACGAGGTATTATGGACATGACCTGGATTTGTCATTTGGACTATGTGGTCAGTGCGCATGGTGCACAAGAGGAGATCCAGGTTGTATGGGATCGATGCATAGAGATTTTAGCTGACAAAGTGGTGGATGGCATTATCTACTTTGGAGGTTGCATATATCTAGTCCCCGAATCTACACCCAGGGAGAGGATCACGAGGGCTATGCGTGATACACATTTGACAGGGCATTTTGGGTACTTGTATGAGTATGAGGCACCATAGGTGGCAGAGCTACTTTGTAGGGAGGTGTTTAAACTTTAGACTCCATAGTTTACTTGAGTACGTTGATAGTGATCAGGATAGCAGATTTCTTGATGCAGTTTGGCAGGAGCCAAACAGATTAGCAAGCACAAAGTTGATCCCTAGTACTTGGTTTCCACTAGATGATGGCATATTAGGGACTTGGCTCATTTTTACTCCGATGGTTAATTAGTATGGCACAACAGCGATCAACAGGCATTGGGAGTGGTGGACTACCAATTTGGTGGTGGGATTCGGGCATTCATCTGAGTGATAGGTCGCTTTAGATGATGATGATGATCGACAGAGTTGTGACAGTGATTGGTCTACTTTATTTTTGGGATGTCAGTAGAGGGGAGGTTGAGACTTACTCTACATGGCAGGATCAACTTTCTTTTCTGATACCTAGGATTGAGGCTGGTAGTGGATTTGTAGACTTAGAATTCACTGAGACACCTTGACATGGGATGATTCGGGATAGTGGTTTCAGTCCCTTCAGGGATTTCAGCTTGGGGTTCCAGGAGAGGAGGATGCAGACTAGGCATGTCGGTCCGATAGTGATGATCAGAGTGGCGCAATGTCAACATGGTGGTTCCTTTTTAGGATTAGTTTGGGACCTTGGGATTACATTGTTTGATAGTTCGGTTACTGTTACAGATGGGAGAGCCAGTTGTTACTTTCAGGAGCTTATTCGTATGGAGCATTGGATGGGTATCTTAGTTTGGATATTCTATGAGGGGTGGACCGAGTATTTACAGTCTTTGTTTTCTCTATTGATCGTTGGTCTTCAAGAGGCCTCTTATGTTAGTACATGGCAAGACAATCTTGTGGGCAATAGGTGCTCCACGTCTTTCAGATTGGTTTGGGACCTAGGAATCACTCTTAGTTTCAGTTTGGTTCAGCTTATTGATCATAGGGTTGTGATGACATTGCTTGAGGACAAGCAATCTTTGGGGAGGAAGGACTGTCATGTCCCCATTTTTGGATTCCCATTTGTGCGGTTAGAGTTACTGCAGGAGGCTTGAGTCAGCAAGATCAGAGGGTTGAGAGTCTGAGACTAGGTCATTAGTGAGCCCATAAGGTTTGGGGGAGTTGTATGGGGCCCAACTTAATTTATTTCCCATTATTCATCATCAAAATAATTTCCACACAACTTGTTCTTGGTTTTGTTGCATTCCGACAATTTCCGTAAAACGAGGTTATTATTGGGCATATTTTAATTAATTACACTAAAGGTACTATTTGGAGTTCGTTTCTTGGAGAAATACCTTAGTGTAATAGCTCGTTGGAATTGGGGCAAAAATATCAACAGGATGGGATGATAAAAAGTGACTTTCAGTGGCCGGAGAAATCATAAAAGCAAATTAATCAGTTTTTGGAGTAAAAAGCTTCATTAAATTAATAAAGTGATTTTATGAGAAAATATTAAAGAGGAATTAAAAGTCACTTGAGGGGGAAAAAGGTGAAAGGGGAGTATAAAAGAGAGATAGAGGCTCATATTCGGGTATTATTCTGATTGATTATTTTGTATTTGGCCTCTTGGCTTGGAGAGCTCTTAGAGCTTGGGGTTTTGAGGGTTTTGGGGACAAACCCTAGGATTGGTTTTGGTGTTGCAAAGATACACCCTAGCTAGTCATTTTGTGGGAAGAGATCATTCTGTTTCTTCATCGTGCTTCATTGTTAGCAGATTTATGTTCAGTAGTTGAGTTTTCTCCATGGGTGACTGTTTTCAGAGGTAGCAGCTGAGTTTGGGGTTTATAGAGGGCGACTTGCTTGAAGAAGGTTGAGAAATCCTTGTGGGGGTCGAATCTCATTATTCTGGGCACATTCCTTGACTGTTGGGCGCATATCTGGGCATGAGACAAGTGTATTCCCATGTAGACTGATAATATTGCTGCTCGGGGGTCGAAATCACTGTAAGAGGGTTGAAATCCCTCATTGTGGGCCGAGTTTATGTGAGTAGAAGTGCCTCACTTGTTGCTGTGCTATTTTTATGCTGAGAACGGGTTGTTTGCTGGTTGAATACTTTATTTCCTCTCTGCTGTGGAAAGAACTTATACTGGAAGCGACTTATCTATCTTCTGTGGCTGAGTTCTGTGGGAAAACTGAACCAAATAGTGTGGCTGAGTGACTTCCAGAACCTGGGCGAGTTCCTTGGTGAAGACATGTCACTTTCTCCTTGGAAAGACTATTTCTATCTGCTGGGGTCGACTTACTCTTATCAGGCCGAGTTCTGAAGGATATTGGTGCTTCATCTCTGTGGGTCAGTACTAGCAGCTACAGGAGTGCCATTGAAAACAAATCTTCGAGCTGTATTACTCCTTCAGCAAGGAGGGAATTACCAGCTGATAGACATCAGGAAATATGCGAGTTGTTGCCACTATCATTGCACAGTTAAGCTGATAATAAATAAACTTTTCTTTGCTGTGTTTTCCTTCTCATTTACATCAGCTGTGATATGGGTAATTTCTGTGCTTAAGGTTATGTATTTCTGATGCATTAAAGTAAGTCGGACATATTGAATTTGTACGTAAACCCCCACATAATACATTAGAGACTCAAATCAAACATACAACAGTTTATTGGGAACTCTAGCAGTGAATAAACACCTACAACATAACTGTTTGACGAAAGACAATATTCAGAAATACTTATACATTTGCTATAGTAGTGAGATAAAATTGTGACAACAGTACCTAGGGATATTACATGCACTTTGAAAGGTTTCTTGGGAACTACCCCTCTACTTGGGTACTGGCACACCTAATGGGATCTTGTGATGGCCCTCCCATACTTAAACTTGGAAAATTGCATTAAGTCTTGAGCTAGTGTAAAGTTTGAAGAAGATACCTAATGTGAATTACTTACATGGCTCTTGTATTAGGCCGTGGCTTACTTTGTATGATTCTAATGACTCTTGTATCTTGTACTGCTGGTCTTACTTGATTCTGTGAACCTTTCTTGATGATGATGCACCCTTGGCATGGTCCTTTGGAGGACGTATTCATGCTTTTACCCAGGATGTTGTGCACTATACAGAGTACATCGAGCCCTTGATGCTGAGGATTGGGTTCCTTGATGACTTGGAGCACATTGGGATACCTTCCCACACCTCTTGGATCTTGTGCGTTGGATTGATGAGCTTGAGTGTTGCAGATATAGCTAGTTGTGCCATCCAAAGGGCAGGAAGCCCCATAGCTTGGATGTTGCACCCCCGAGGACGTTAGGGTTTTGGTGGATTCCCTTACAATTGTTGAGGATGGTAAGCCCCTTTGGAGGAATGATGGAGCCTTCTCCTGTTAGGACTTTGGAATTTTCACTTAGGACGTTATGCACCTAGAGGATGGCGTCATGCTTGGGATGGTATGACCTTGCATGGAGCTGACCTAGCATGCGGGTGATGAGTTGGCACTTGTTTGATGATGAGACATGGCCTTATTGATAAGGGATTGTGACCCTATGATGATACTTTGCAGCTCTTGGGGAGAGATGTGACTTTTGGAGGCCTTATACCCCTTAAGGAGATGACGTCACCCTCTTTTGGCATCCTACACTCACACGTGTGGCTATTTTAGAGGATGTCTTGATGTATTAGTGTTTTATCTTTATGTTGGAGGTTATTTTTGGGGTCGGCTTGAGACCTATCTGCCTTGTGTCATGGATTTATTATGTTATAGAGGCTTTTAGAGAGATAAAGCGCTAGGCTTGTCTCATATATATACTTGAGGGTTTCCTCAATTGTAAATCATAACTCATCTTGTGGAGTATCATCTCTAGTACTTGTTTACTCTCTTATACATCATGGAGAACTTATGTGCACTTTTTGGAGATTGATTTTGTGGATGCTTTTTCATGTTTGTTGTGATTGATTACATGCTAGGGTTTCTTTCATGCTCAACGACTGACTGGTAAGTGGACTTTTCAAGTATTTGATGGTTTATCCTTGGTATATTAAGTGAAGGATTTATCAAAGTGGTGATAATTTGCATGTTATCTTGTTTTCCTAGAATAAATTTTGTTTTGAAACCCTAGGAAGGCTTGCAAGTGAGCTCCTTTCCCCTGTTTTCATTCATTTTAAGTTTGTTGAAGCATATAAGGTTATTTTTAGGGTTTGTGAGTGGAGTCCCCAAGACTTATCCTTATTGGTTAAAATCCTAGAGCTTGTGAGTGGACTCATCTAGGGTTTTGACCTAAGATCCATCTTGATCTCTTGTTAAAGGCCTTTGAAGACATAGGACGACATTCTAGGGCTTGTGAGTGGACTCCCCTAAATTGTCTTCTTAAAGAATTTACACCTAGGGCTTGTAAGTGTACTCCCCTACGGTTTGATTCTTGAGTTTTCTCTTGCCTTTTTCTCTTCATAGAAGTCACATTTATTGACTCCATGTGCCCAAGGAACTAAACGACACTAGTCCCTTCTCTTTTGCAAGTGAATTTAGAACCCTAATCCTCTCTCTCTCTTGACGTCTCGTGTTAGTCTAGGTTTAATTACATTTCATCTTCATCTTTTAGCCATTAATAGCTCAACGTTTAGGGTTTAGTCACATTTCTTACTTAGAATTGTCTCTAACATTGTTTGTTGCACAAAAATTGTAATTTTCAGCCATTAGGGGACATCTAGCATTAATTTAAAGTATTTTCATGCTATTTCATTTAAGGAATCATTGATTATTATTTTGTTTTTGAGGGAAACCAGCTTCAGGAGTAGTTATCTTTTGATAGAATGCCCTAAATTCTGCTAGGTCAATGCCATTAGATGCAGAATTGCCACGGGATTTCTGAAATGTGGTCATAATAGAAATTCGGGCAAAAATTGACACAATTACGGTGCTTTTAAAATCTGTCGCGAAAAGATCATTGTCGAATTGTTGACCATTCGTGGGACACCTTTGGAGGAGGTCGTTGAGGCTTTTGAGGAGATTGTTCCACATGTTGAGGAGGACGACTTGGCACTTGATGAGAGTTTACTTGATTTGGGGAACATCTTTGGGGGCCTTTGACTCGTTCACATATGTATCATGGATATATTATGTATTTTTGACCATATCTCTAGGGTTTGTAAAGAGATAGTGGTATTTTATATTCTTTCAGGCTAAAAGCTAGGAGAATATTATTATCATATTGGGAGGGTTGCTAGATCTTTTCATATAAAAAGAGAAGCACCTCCCATTTGTAACTCATTGCTATAACTTGTGGAGAATTCTACTTGTCTAATGTGACTAATATATTTTTGCTATGTATGGATAACTAGAGTGCCTTCTGTTGACCGTCTATTCAGCACAGGGGTCAACTCATGTATCATAAAGTTTATCTATGTTGAAGACAAAGATGGTTCTACTGGGTATCTGATACCCCAACACTTAAATTTTTGTAAACGGGATTTCCGCACCCCTGCGTGGGTTAATAATGTAATAATGTCTGCATGGATCATAGTTAGGTCAGGTACCTTGGATGTTGTCATCAGGGGAGTTCCTTTCATCGAGGGTTTTTTATCCTCAGGTTGTCGACCAGACAAGCTCCTGGCCGACTTCCCTTGAGTTTTTCCCTCCACAGGCTTTCTCCAAAGTGGTGGAAGGCGCTCTGGTGGTCTCATTCACTTGGTAACCTCTTAGGATTATTGTAAATGACCATGCCAGGCAGTGTCTGAAGTTTCGTGGAATTTCGTTGAGTCTAGAATAGTTTTTTTAAGTAATTAAATTTTAAAAATTTAATTAATTAATTATTTTTTTGAGCTAAATGTTGTAAAAACTTCGTCTTTGGGAGAAAGATAGGGGTATTTGTGCTCAAAATGAATAGAACAACGCTCCCTACACCCACTGACCAAGTTTCAGCTCAGTCAGACTAAGTTAACATGGTCTTAGTCCACTCAGAGTCAGTTAGAGTCAATAACAACAATTTTAATTGCTAAGGTGATATTATTAAAATATCACAAAAACATTGTATTTTTGAGTTAGTGAGTGGATGTTAAGGTGGCAATGAGCAAGTTAGACCCTCCTAAACTACCCAAACCCATCCTAACCTTTTCCCAACTTAATTCAACCTATTAATTCACTTTTTGACCATCTTTTTCCTTGCCCTAAGGGGGAATTCGACCCATAACTAATTTATTTCCTAAAAATCCTCCTTGGGGACTTCAAGAGACACTCCACACATGTGGAGCGCTCCCCTAGGCTTACCAAAACCCTAATCTAACCCTTTACCTAGCCTAACCCCCTCTCTAACTCACTCTAGCTTCTAGAAACCCCACGCCCTCTCCTTGTGGTGCGCCCCATTGGTTGGGGAATCACTCCCTTGACCCAAAACCTAACCCACGTTCTAATTTTGGCATATGGGTTGTCTTTCCTTTGCCCTAGGCGCCCTTTTGGGACCTTTCCCCTTCCCAACACCTCTTCCTAACCCATCCGCCCACCTTTTCTCTCTCTTTGGTGCGCCCCATCTAGTTGGATGTTGACTCCAACTCACCCAAACTCTTAACCAAATGCTATTTTGGGCATTTGGGCCTTCCTAGGTTGACTAGTGCGCCCTTTTAGGTGTATTACTCAACCATTCTCATGCCTCCACCTCACCAATTCGTTTTTCTCTCTTTCCAAAGCCCCAAACCCTAGCTTGGGCGCCCCCTCTTAGAGATTTGTGCTTCTAGCTAGTGATCTAACACTTGGCATTGATCCAAGCCACTTCCTTTTGCCTCTAGGGGTATAAAAGGAACCCTTCCCCTCACTCTTTCTTCACCAATCTTTGTGCTAACACTATTATGCTGAAATTTTTCACAAGTTCATCTTCTTGCTCTTGCCATTTTGCCATCCATCTCACTGCTCTATTATTTTGGTAATGAGAAAAAGCTTTGGAGGATATATGGTGCATTTTTGAGTATTCTTCTTGCTCCATACACATGAGGTGATGTTGTTTACTTTTTGTCTATATGCTCATATTGATAGATCTTGAGTTCAAAGTAGTTTGCTTGGGTGAGATAACTTTGAGTATTCTTGTTATCTTGTGATCATTTTGGGTTACCTAGGATTTGCAAGTAGTTTCGTTCTAGGTTGATCTAAGATATCTATCTATTATATGTTGCATATGTTTCACTAAGATTTTTGCAGGTCACTTCAAGGGTTTCACTTGGGAGAAGATTCGAAGAGGAGTCCTCCCTTGAGGCTCTCATACACTCCAAAACCTCTTTCCTTTGCCACATTTCTTGCTGCATCCATCTCAGCTTATTTTTCAGCTTATATCTTAGCTTTAGAGAGGTCAAACATATATTTTATCTATCATTTTGTTGGCTGGAAATTTTCTGTGCATGCACAGAAATTTTCCATAACTTTTCTTGGTGTTTTGCAGCGTTTTCAGCAAGCTTTAGCTTGATTTTGCAGGGCAACGTCATATATTGAAGGTATATGCTGCATACAACACCCGGGAGGCTTCTAAGCTTGCTTTTCTTGAGCTTGGGTAACATCTCTCCCTTTCTCCCTTGCTTTTCCACAAACTTCTGAAGTTTTCTAAGCATTCTTGAGCTCATAAAATCAATCTAACGTTAGAATAGTTGTTCTTTGTCTATATAACTTAGTTAGCTTGTATTTTACTTATTCATTAGTTGTATCTATATCAGCTACCCTCCTTGGTCAATATCGGTAGGCTTGCCACCACCTTGACCATTGTAGTGGTGTTTATTCTTTCATTCTTTCATTCTTAAGTAAAATAAGCCTAATGCTTGCTAACATTGTCAAGATAGTTCTTGCCTGAGGGGTAGGCCAGCAACTTGTCCTTCGTTCATATTCAAGAACGCCTCTGATTCATCAGAGTGGCTGGACTCAAAGCCCCCCTTTTCTGTGCAAGTTTGTCTTGGTAATGGTAGTTTCACTTGCCGGCACCTTGGGGGAGTCATCCCCAATATCGCCTTGGCTTTAAGGGAATTGACTTGTAATGGTCTTCTAATGCTCATGAGTTGATAATATCTTAGGTAGTTGTTCATTTGCAAGTTTCTTTCTTTCATAACTCTCATATGCTCTTGCTTTTCATTTGAAGTGGTTAGATAGTTTCATTGTGCTTTTATAGCCTAGATCTATATCTTTTGAAGTTATCTAGCTTATCTCACATGCATATGTTGATAAGGTTCTAAATACCCTTTACTTGCTAAGTTCATTTGATTCACAAGTTCTTTCCTTTAGGTAACTTAGCATTTCTCTTGTGGTTTGGATCTAAGTTTTAGACACATTTTAACACCATTTTTGCCCACGGCCTAGGGGTCTTTTGGGGGCTTTTTGCTCACGGCCTAGGTGTCCATTTTGGCACCCTAAACCCACGTCCTGGTTGCTGCTTTAGCTCACGGCCAGCCTCATCATTTGCCCACGGCCTCACCTCACAAACCCTCACGGCCTTGCTGCTGATTGAGGTCACGGCCCAGCCTTGTCATAGGCTCACGGCCACCTTCATTGCTGCACATAACAAGTTTGGTTAGTAGTTTGATCATTCACTTACGTATGGTATAATTGCTTACGCACACTTTAAATGCACATGTGATAGTCTTGTTTATGTTTTGGATTTGATAGCTTAATACTTGCGCTAATACTCTAAAAACTCCTAGTCTCTTAAGCTCTCACACCTCTTAACATTTGCAAGTAATCTCACATACCTATGGTTTAGAACATTTAATGCTTTAAGGCTTAATCTTTCATTTACATTGCTAGCTCTTCACACATATTGGTTAATGGTTTAATCTGTCAATATCTCATAAATACCTTCATGTGGTGTTAGTTTAGTTGTTTTAAACACATATAACCTATTGTGCTTATGGTTTAGATGTGAATGGTTTAATGTTATTACTCATAGCCTTGTCTATCTTTTGAATGCTCTCACATCTTAACAATTTGCAAGTACCTCATTAAATCACCTTTACATGTTCATGGGCTTAAACTTTTAAGTGTCTAAAGTTTTATCTTTCATTTCATTTCAAGTAATCATTACATGCTTTATGGTTTATGGTTGTATGGTGGATACATTATACATGTGATGTTACATTGATGGTTTAAGCATTCATTACAATCTTGCTTTATCTTTACATGTTTATGGTGTTATAATCTTTTCATTTCAAGCACCCGTTTCAGTCACTTTTGCTCACGGCCATACACTAAATCACCAAAATAAAAGTGCCTAAAACTCTTTAAAATCAACCCAACACACCTTAAAGACCCACCCGAGGGTCCCTAAAACACTTAGCAACATTTTAGGGGTCTTTGACAACTATTTCTGCCATCTAAAACGGGTAAGAGGGACAGTCTTTGGGGGAAGTGGCGGGGGACCGTCCCGTGATTTCGTTGGGGAGATTCCCTCTCTGACTACTTCTTATTGTGGTGAAGTGACGGGCTGACCTTGGAAGCTAGGCTGGGGGTAAAAGCCCAGTATCTTGAGCACCGGGCAGTTATTTGGTGGAATCGGAAGTTAAGGCACACATCTAGTTAGGGGGTTGGGAATCTAAAATATTTAAGAAGAACACTAGTTGCATAGATCACGTTGTGTATGTTTGGGAAGTAGATGTATGGATAGGCCAACACACATGTGATAATCTCATTGTTATATCTCTTTACTGCAACTAATTGTCTTTACAATTCATGTTGATGTGATTATTTGATTATCATTGATATATCTTGTGAATTAATCTTTGTTGTGGTGTGGATTAGCGAGTGATTGAGTATCCCACTTGGGGAGGCATCACTTGTTTTAATCCTTGAGTGCTTGAGTGGTTAGATGCCAGTGAAGGCAGTCCAAGTGGAATAAGTGCCACTTGGGGCATGCTTGGCCCTAGGGTGTGAATTCTTGATCTCTTGTATATCTTGTATCTAGTGTATGATTTTGTATATCTCATTTTGTTGTAAACTTGTATAATCTTGTAAGTACTTCTAGTCTTGGGGTTTTGGGTAGTTTGATTTGATTCAACTGTAATAATTTCTTGTAACGAACCACCCTTACACATAGTTGACCCCATTGCCCAACCTTAGGCACTAGTCCTTAGTTGACTTAGGGAAAGGGCTGACTTTGCGACTTAGATTTGAACTTGCATTGCTGCTTGTCATATTAGGCTAGTTTTCCCCTTGGCCTATAATCAATTGAGACTAACTCCTAGAACATTGTAATTAAAATTAACTTAGTAACTAGGGACTACCCCCCTTGGCTTCCCTAGGAGTAAGCCTAGAAGGAAGAAGTTCCCGTCAAGGTGACAGTGTGGGCAGGAACTTAGACATTGTGTCTCCGAGGGCACACTAAGTGAGCAGGACTTAGCTCACGTCTGCAAGTGTGCATAAGGACGGCACCACCTTCTTGAGGATGATATCTTGTGGGTGCTTTGCAATTTCATGGATGTTCTTGGATCTAGGGTTTTGTGGCTGAAATTGATTTCTTGAGTAAGTGATCTTTCTTAATTTTTATGGATTTGTTTTATGAATGATTGTAAGTGTAGTTGTGTTTGCACTCTCTTTCTATTTTCTTGAACAACTCCTTTATTCAAACCCTTTTGAAGATTACTAGTGGAGTATCTTCCCTTTGAATTATCTTGAATCTTGTAAGGCACCAGGTGGATTTATTAGGGATTGTAGTGGACAACCCTAATTATCACCCTAGTTTCACATACACTTTCTCTAGGGAGGCCTTAGTGGACCCTATATACACTTTACTTTTCATATCTAGTCTATCTGAAACTCAAAATTCTAAATTTGACTTTTGTTTTAGGGAAAATCTAGGGTTTTAATAGCTAGTACTTAATTTTCAATCATCAAAACCCTAGACGTCTAGGGTTTCCCTTGCATTTTTGACCTAAATATCTTTTTTATTGGAAACTTGCCCAAGCTGGTTTGTAGTACAGCTATTTTAGGGCTGGACATCTTGGTCTTTTTGGCTGTTATATACTCTTAAATTTTCAGAAATTGGCAAGTTTTATAAACCATAGTTTTATTTCTTGTTTTAGCCCTAAATTCCACTTGTTTATAATCTGTTTAAGGGGCTGAAGTATACTGCTGTTATAACTTGTTTATTGCTGTAATTTCTTATCTTTTATGCAACTTTTATGACATCCTTTAGTAATTTTCAAATCTGGACTGTTTTGCATAATCTTTCATTGGACAATCACTTAGTAAGCCCTCTAAAACAGCTCTAAAGTGAACAAACCCTAAATTTGAAATTTACTTTGAGTAACCCCCTAATCTATAACTCATATATCATAATCTCTTGGTGGTAATTTGGGTAGTAACATAGGTGACCTTAGACTTGACTTTGTCTTGCCTTATAAACCCTAGGTGCTGCTAGGAAAGCCTCCCTTGTGTTGGATTTGTCCTTCACCAAAACGAGGGAAGTAGTTGTCTAGGTGACAGTGGCAACACTTCCATGTTCCACTAGTCTTTATACCTTGTGAAGGCTTTGCACTAGGGTGCAAGATTGTGTGATAACAATGCCCAAATACCAATTTGATATTAGTCACTATCCTTTGTATTCAAATTGTGGCTCTCTAGGATGTTAACTCCAACCACATTTCAACTTCTATAAGTAGAATACAGAGTGCATGAGTTTGTTTCTTGTTAGTGCGAAAGTGTATATTGACTTATTACACCTATATTTAATATCAAACTGGTAATATAATTTAATGTCAATTTAGCTTAGGTTATGAGTATTCGAACTTCAAAGTTTAGGATTTATAAAGCCCAACAAAAATCATAGATACTCTCCAAATGTCAAAATAAAATAATGATGATGATGAAATGGGAGGAATGAGGCTTACTTACATATTTGTGTCTCATTTCCCTTGGCATGCTTTGGCCTACATGCTACATATTCTGATGCTCCACTTGGTGCCCCTCTTGTTGATGTGCTGTCCAACGATTGCACCTCTATCCAGCAGCATCTAGTAAAGTTCTACTATTTCGGAAACTATAAAATATTGTGGCTTATTGATAGTTCGTTTCCTAGGTGACTTTTACTTTTTGGTTAATGTCCAATGGAGGTTGACATCATCATGTCTTAACTACGTTTTTTGAAGCCTCATCATAACTTTAGCATGGTTCTTTGGGATTCATTTCAACTTAACTATGGTTAATAATAAAAAACATAGTTATATATATTACATAGAAATAACAAGCAGATCTATTATTTTCTTTCTATGGGCAATTTCTTGGCCTATAAAAGGGTTCAGATTTTATATGTGGATAATGTTTCCATGGAGATCAAGCAATTTCCAGCATAAATTGTTGATAACTATCTTGTAGCAGTCTTAATTTGCATTGAGTTTAGGAAATAATCAGCAGACATATAAAAGTGCACGTTCGGCATGTTATAGTGTACTTAAATATTTAAGCATATTCTTTAATGATAGAAAGTTATAAAGCAAAAACTCATGGATGAGTTTGGAGCTTTGAATACTTTAATAATATTAGAGAATATAGATATATAAATATTATTTGGATGCCTTGCTTGTCAATGTTAATGCCTGCATGAAATGCTCAGATCTAATCATTTCATGAGGGAGCATAAGCTAGCCATTACAATTATTCTTTCTGATTTTAAGTAAATGTTGTTTTGGATGATAGTCCATCTTTACAACAACTTATTTTTGTGTGGCTGGATGTTTTTGAAGGACCTTGCGCCAGGTTTTTGATTCACACACTAGTCCTATAGATAAGGAGCTTACTTGGCACATGTTTCGCCAAATTGTGGAGGGATTAGCACACATTCATGGCCAAGGCATCATCCATCGAGACTTGACACCTAATAACATTTTTTTCGATGCTCGCAATGACATTAAGATAGGTGACTTTGGACTTGGTATGTTTTTGGTTTAATGTAATGCACTAAATGGTTGTTGATAAAATGAAGAATTTGTAATTCAGTGGCTAAAAGTACATATATTTTCTTTTCTAATGGTATGCTTTCAATGTACTAAATTGTAGACTATTGTACATTTTGATGTTCTCTGAGATGGGGAAACTATTTTTGAAATGAACAGTGTTTTTTTCATAATGTGAACTATGAATGTTCTTTTTTTCATAAATTTGCTTTTCACCACTTTAGGGACTAGTGTGCTTCTTTTTTTAAATAGAAAAAATAATTTATGAATGCACTTCACATAATTCGTTTGCCATTGCTTCATGTTTGTAATTTGTAATATGTATAATAGACAAATTGAATGATTTGTTATTTAGTTTATATTTAGTTTATATTTAGTTTGTTTCCTAAATAACATCTTTTATGACATAAGTATTGTTACAATCTCAAACATTAGGAAGAGATTGCCCTTGAACCCTATCATGATATATGTTGTATTTTGGTTGCATGTTTGTCTAAGTTGTATTTGTCTTGTAATAAAAAGTATGTGAGTGATGAAATTATAATGTATGTAGTAACTTCATGGGTTGTGTAAGGGGTCATAAAGTTAAGAGTTCACTACTATCAAATTTTTTTATAGGATGTTAATTGGTGCTTGCCCAACCATTGTGCATGCATGAGCTAATTTCCCTTTTCTCAAAATTGAGTTATCATCATGGGTGGAAGCATCATATATATTCTTTGTTTCTTCTATTCCCTACTCTTTTTCTGCCTCCTTTGGCGCCTCTAGTTGAGATTTTAGTTTCTATTGGCTTTGGGCCCATTCGATAGGATACTATTGCAACAATGTTTTTACAACCATATATAAGATAGTGAATATGGAGTAGAAAATGACAAAACACATCTTCAATATGGTTCTCTACTGCTTCAAATTAAGTTGGGGAACTTTTTGCACAAGGACCTCTTGGACACATGAAGCGGGACACAAGGTGTACATTTAGTTTCCTTGGATATTTGCAAAATGGAGAAGGATGGATGGGGTTTGGGACTTGTTATCACATGATTTGTACTTGTGCAAAGCCTCCACAAGATCCCAATCTTGTGTAACAATTGGAGGTATCGACCACTGTCACCTAAACAGATACTTCCCGCATTTTAGTGAAGGAAAGAGGTCCAACACAAGGGATGCTTCCCTAGTTCCCTCAAGGGATCAAGTAGCAAGATTAGCCAAGCCTACAACGCCCATTGTTGGTCACTTGAATGGTTAAGCTATGTAATATTCCTAATTCCGCATATCGGAATATAGGACTCAATTGATGATGATTTGTTGCTGGAACTGATACACTTTGGGTTTCTGGATGTGTTTAGTGATTGGTTTTAACATGCGTGGTGATTTTGCATGTGATTAATGTTGTTTAATAGTATATAAGAAAATACGCAAAAGATAAAGACACAAAACAACTGCAACGATGTATTATGAAAAATGACTGGGTACAATGCCGCATGTGGCTAAGTAAAATAAATCTCTCGGCTAGATTAGAGACCAAAGGATCTGAGTCAGAATACAATAAGAAAACTGAAACAATGATACCCGGGAATAGAAGAATGTTGCTGGATCAATGGATGAGATGTGGGATCTGTTGCATGCTACGACAACTCATATGACAATTGTTGCAAGACTGGAAAGTTCGCCTTGGTGGCTAATCTCCTCATATCTGCTTGGAATCTGTCTCAAACAATGTGCCTTGACCTCATACCACTGTAATATCCCTAGATCCGCAGATCTGGATATTAACCTCAACTACTGATTATCTGCTGTCAAAACTAATACTCTTTGGGATTCTGGATGCGGTTAAGGGTTTCTGATTGAGTTTCAATAGTTCTGAGCTTCATGCGAAGCTTGCATGTTTGTTTTTTTGAGTAGAATGGCTTGTTTAGATATTTTGATTAAGTAGTCAATTACAAACAATCGCATGCATGTACAAAAATTCACTCACAACTGCATGCATGTAAATAATAATCAAATAGTTTCAGATAGATCAGATAATGAATGGATCTATGCTGGAAATACAAAGATATAAACTAGAAAAGTACCCGAAACTACACGCAATGATAGATCGATGCCATGCAAGCACTGTAAGATGACATGCAAGTTGATCGGATGACATGCATGTGGAAAACTGCTGCATGCATTAAGAACTGCCGCATGCAAGGTGGATCTACTGGATTCCACCATCGAAAACTGATGGAAACTGGCTCACTGGATGTGCCTTGCTCCATGCTCAAATGGGTCAGAAGGATATTTCGATCTGCTAAGTCCCCAAGGTTGGCGACCTTCGTTCCCTACTTTTCACCCACAAAGTCACACTGCAATTGCCAGAAATGGTTGGATAAGTCGCCCAGGATGATTCCACCGTCAAAATCTACTGTAAACTGTCTCAATAGAGGTGCCCTGCCTCCTCCTCCAATGGCTCGGGAGGAATTTGGCTCAATATCTCCCTGGATGAGTAGATCTGATAAACTGTACTATCTCTGCTACTGGTAAACCCACTGCAAACCTCCACTGCTTGAATATGATGCCCTGGTGGGTAGGATGCTCAAAAATCTGCTCTGGATGGTTCAATGGAAGCGCCTTGCCTTGATCTCAATTGAGTTTGAAGGGCTAAGATTCGCTAGGCCTCTTCAGGTGAAGCGACCTACTTTGTGATAGATTCCCTCCTTTGGAATCCACGTTGAAACTTGAAACTACTATTGAAACTGTGATGAAGCAATGGAAAACTTGCATGGTTTTCCCAATTGGCTAGGGTGTGTCTCTCAACAACGAATCTAATCAACTGCTGTCTTCCTCCTGGAATCCACAATCCTCCACTGATTCGCCTAAACCTGTGTGTTTTCTCCTCAGAGTTCAATTCTCAAATCATAAATCTGCATAATGAGGAATTAGGTCACTTTTCGTCCTCATAGACTCCAAAACCCTAATTCGTTGTTGACCTCTATTCTTATCTTTCTCACTTATGCGCTCCTCTATTTTTAGCTCAAATCACTTAAAGAGCACTTTTACCTACTTTTCACTTAATGTCACTTTCAAATTATAAAGTTCTCTAGTGAAATGACATTAAATGACTCTGCTTCCTTTGTTTCTCCCTGGCTATAGTCTAACGAGGATGTTTAGACTACTAAGACCTCCTTTGTGGAGCTCCTACTCGGAAAGAGACATTACGATCCTCCCTTCCCGAGATTGCTTGCCCTCAAGCAATACCAATCTAGGGTGTTACAAAATCTGCTCGCTCTCCCAAGTAGCATCCTCTACTGGAAGACCTCTCCCTCTGACCAAACACTTCCTGATGTCTTTGCTCCTCAACCTCCTCTCTTGGAACTCTAGTACCTCCTCAAGAACCAACTCCAACTGCCCCTCCTCATCCAAATGTGGAAGCTCCTCTGAAGTGCTGATGAATCGACTGCCCCTGTTGCTAAGTCTACTCTTTGGCGACCCGTGAAGTCTAAAGGTCTCTTTGAAGAACGACTCTTCCCTTTGCACTGCGCTGTACTCTGTAGTAATCGCGAGAAGATGCACAAATTTGGTCAACCTGTCAACCCCTACAAATACACCGTACTTACCCTAAGCCTTCAAAAGGCCTGTAATGAAGTCCATGGACGAGCTTTCCCATTTCTGCTCCAGAATGGGAAGTGGTTGTAGTAACCCTGCTGGAAGTGTCTGCTCAGACTTGTTCTGCTAACAAGTCACACACTCACTGATATGTATCATCACATCCTGCTTGAGACCTTTCCAAGAGAATCTCTCTTTGATCTGTTTGTAGGTTTTAAAGAGCCCCTGATGGCCTGCTAATGAAGAGTCGTGTACTGCTGCCAAAATCTTCTTCTTGAGTCTTGATCCTGGTACTAGGTAGATTCAGTCTTTGTAGAAGATGACGTCGCCTATGACTCTGTACCTTTCGTCCTGTACTTGCCGATCCAATATCTCACAAGCGAACTTGTTCTTGAAATATTCCACTAACAAGTGGGATTTCCAATTTGCTGAAATCTCCATCAAGGAACAAGCTGTTGGTCTCCTAGATAATGCATCTGCTGTTTCCCCATGCCGGAAGACCCTCTCCTTCCTCTTCGCTGACACTGTCCTAGGTGCCCCTGTCGACATACCCCTCAGTACAATCTTCTTCCCCTCACTGCCTCTGAATCCCATCTCGAGGGTTTGGTAGTTGGTAGAAATCTTGTCCAAGGTGATCAACCATTGGACTCTCAACACCACATCTGTGTCAGCTAGGTCAACGACATAGAATGTATCTCTCATGGTGTAGTTACCTAGCTTCGCCTCCAAGTCTGGAACTCTATCCAAACACCCCACCGTGTGGCCATCTGCTACTGCAACCTCAAACCCCTTAAACTCCTCTGTTTGTAGTGCTCGCCTAGCTACCAATGTAGCATCAATGAAGTTGTGGGTTGCCCCACCATCTACCAAGGCAATGGCCCGCTGTCCCTGAATAATCCCTCTGATCCTGAGGGTGTCATACCTAGGGACTCCAGAAAGGGACGCTATGACTCCCTTTGCTGGTGCTTGTCTATTAACCTCTTTGAGAGGTTGTGGCTTTATCGGTGGCTGTGCCCCTCCTGGTGTCGATGGTGTCCTTGGGTGCTGCTCATCCTCATGCAATGGCTCCTCCTCTGAGCTAGTGGACTCATTGTCCTGTGCTTGATTGCCCTATTCCTCCTCATCACCGTATGCGCAACCTCAATGTAATGGATTTGTCCCTTGCCCATGCACCTATGGCCGGGGACCCATGGATCTTTGTAGATGAAGCATATCTTCCTCCTCATAAGATCACGCCTCATAGCATCATCCAATTTCTCCTTACCCTTCCACTCTCTCTGGAGTGGTTTCCTATCCTGGTCCTCCTGTGGCACAATGGGTTTGGAAAAAGTTTTTCTCTTTGGCACTAAGTCTGCTAGATCTCTAGTGCGTAGGATGTCATCCTGTAGTGTGTGAGGCTTGTAGGCCTTCACCAATCCTCTCAAGGGTTCTGTGAGCCCCTCTGTGAAAAGCATGAACAATTTGGGCTCTGAAATATCTATCACTGCCACGAATACGCTTTGGAACTCTGTGATGAATGCCTCGGGCGTGCTAGTTTGCCTCAACTGAGCTAAGTCCCTGAAATGGATTTCTGGATCCCTCCTGTCAAACCTGTCCATGATCCTCTCTGTGAACTCCTTATAAGAAGTGATGTGACTGTAACCCAACGTCACCAGTCCATGATGCCACCACTCATGTGCCTCACCCTCCAAATGCAGGGTAGAGAAACTGATGGCCTCAATCTCTGTCACCTGGTTGAGCTTGTAGGACGTGTCTAGTTTTTGTACCCAAGCTCTGGTAGTGCATTTGGATGATCCGTCGAAAGAAGGTATAGTGAGTTTACCAACTTTTCGGATGAAGTCTATGTTATGCCCCTGAGCCCGAGTCCACAATACTCGACTAGGGTCATGTTTTGATGGAAATATGGTCCCAATGCTGCATACTCTCTCCTATACTCGGCAATATCCTTTGCCTGTGTGTGATGCCTTTGTGCTATTGGTTGTTGTGTTGCTACTGGGGGTTTTCCTTTGGAAGTTGGGGAATAACGACACGAGGATCCTACTCAAAGAAGTGTATGTGCGAGTAGGTGAATGGGGTCTGTTGCCTGCCCCTAAGTTCCCCTGTGCTGCATGTGGGGCTTGTGTGTCCAACGTGCTCCCTATGGCCAACCTATCGGTCATCTGTGCCAAGGACTAAGTCATGGCCTGCTGACTAATCACCAAATTGATAATAACCTGCATGAAAGTTGCATCTGGGTCCATGGGTGCTTTGCCACTGCCTTCTGGCCTCTCATACCTGTCTCCCATCATCATCTCTACCTCACGCTCTGCCTCATGCTCTGCCCTTCTCATTGCTTCCCTATGCGCCTCTTCCTCTTCCTCTGAACTGGGAGGAAAGGAGGGATAATCTGGCCTAGGTCTCCTCTCCCTGCGTCTGTTGTAAGTGACATTTATCACCTACATGCTCACGGCCCTCTAGGTTCTTTGACAAACTCATCGGCTTTAGTCACACACTGGCATGACTAAAGCTCTGATACCATTGTAATATCCCTAATTTCGCATATCGGAATATAGGACTCAATTGACGATTATTTGCTTACGGAACTGATACACTTTGGGTTTCATGATGCGTTTAGTGATTGGTTTTAACATGCATGTGATTATAGTTGTTTAACAATATATAAAGCAAATACGCAAAATATAAAGACACAAAACAACTACAACAATGTATTATAAAAAATGACTGGGTACAATGCCTCATGCGGCTAAGTAAAATAAATCTCTCGGCTAGATCAGAGACAAAAGGATCTTAGCCAGAGTACAATAAGAAAACTGAAACAATGATACTCGGGAATAGAAGAATGCTGTCAGATCAATGGATTAGCTATGGGATATGCTGCATGCTATGACAACTCATACGACAATTGCTACAAGACTGGAAAGTTTGCCCCGGTGGCTATTCTCCTCGGATCTTCTTGGAATCTGTCTTAAACAATGCTCCTTGACCTCATACCACTGTAATATCCCTAGATCCGTAGATCTTGATATTAACCTCAACTGTTGACTATCTGTTGTCAAAACTGATACTCTTTGGGATTCTGGATGCAGTTAAGGGTTTCTGATTGAGTTTCAATAGTTCCGAGCTTCATGCGAAGCTTGCATGTTTGTTTGTCTGAGTAGAATGGCTTGTTTAGATATTTTGATTAAGTAGTCAATTAAAAACAATCACATGCGTACAAAAATTCACTCACAACTGCATGCATGTAAATAATAATCAATTAGTTTCAGATAGATCAGATAATGAATGGATCTATGCTGGAAATACAAAGATATAAATTAGAAAAGTACCAGAAACTACATGCGATGATAGATCGGTGCCATGCAAGCACTGAAAGATGACATGCAAGCTGATCGGATGACATGCATGTGGAAAACTGCTGCATGCATGAGGAACTGCCGCATGGAAGGTGGATTTGTTGGATTCCACTGTCGGAAACTGATGGAAACTGGCTCACTGGATGCGCCCTACTCCAAGCTCCACTGGGTCAGAAGGATCTGCCAATCTATTAAGTCCCCAAGGCTGGCGACCTTCTTTCCCTACTTTTCGCCAACAAAGTTACGCTGCAATTGCCAAAAATGACTGGATAAGTCGCCCATGATGATTCCACCGTCGGAATCTATTGTAAACTGTCTCAATAGAGGCACCCTTCCTCCTCCAATGGGTCAGGAGGAATCTAGCTCAATGTCTCCTTGGATGAGTAGATTTGATAAACTGTACTATCTATGTTGTCAGTAAATCCACTGCAAGCCCCCACTGCCTGAATATGATGCCCTGGTGGCTAGGATGCTCATAAATCTTCTCTGGATGGTTCAATGGAAGCGCCTTGACTTGATCTCAACTGAGTTTGAAGGGCTAAGATTCGCTAGGCCTCTTCAGGTGAAGCGACTTGCTTTGTGATAGATTCCCTCCTTTGGAATCCACGTTGAAACTGCTGCTGAAACTGTTGCTGAAACTATGATGAAGCAATGGAAAACCTGTATGGTTTTCCCAATTGGCTAGGGTGTGTCTCTCAACACCGAATCCAATCAACTGGTGTCTTCCTCCTGGAATCCACAATCCTCCATTGATTCGCTTGAACCTGTGTGTTTTCTCCTCATAGCTCAATTCTCAAATCATAAATCTGCATAATGAGAAATTAGGTCGCTTTTCCTCGTCATAGACTCCTCCAAAACCATAATTCGCTATTGACCTCTATTCTTAGCTTTCTCACTTATGAGCCCCTCCATTTTTAGCTCAATTCAATTAAAGGGCGCTTTTACCCACTTTTCACTTAATGTCACTTTCAAATTATAAAGTTCTCTAGTGAAATGACATTAAATGACCTTGTTTCCCCTGTTTCTCCCTGGCTATAGTCTAACAGGGATGTTTAGACTACTAAGCCCTCCTCTCTGGAGCTCCTACTTGGAAAGAGACATTACAACTAGGTCTAGGATAGGTTAAAGGAAGAATTACATTGAACGAGGTAATTGGGCAACCTGTACGAGACAATAAACTCTTCAATGCATGAAACCATCAATTATCAAGTTATATAGTATATCAATCACCTTTAGACACTAGATAACAAGTGAAACTAATTGCTGTTGTAAAATTGCAGCGGTAAACCAGTCTATATCATCAATACGTATTTTATAACAACAATAGGAAAAACAACCTAGGAATTTAGCAATTGAGTCTTAGAATTTAGCTTACAACAAGGGGAACAATATCCAATTGCTAAACAAGATTTCTAAGAGAGATTTGTCACAATATTTCAGCAATAAATTTCAGCCCTAATGGCTGTAGCATCCACTTTATGACAGCAGCAAGTTATCCAATGAATATACAAAGCGTTGAGGTATAGTCAACATGCTAATGATGTCATAATGCTAGTTTAAGTGAGGGTTTTGATTTGAGAGTTGTTGAGAGTATAGAGCATCAAAAGTATAAAGACTGGTGCCATCTACTTTGGGCAATGGAATCAATCAACACCTTGAAAGATGAATTAGATATTCAAGAAGAATGAAGTTTTAAACTATAAGGTGCAAGCCCTTATGGACCTTAGGTCATGTTATCCCCGATATCTAGGGATAACTAGGAGATCATGTCTCGAGGCCCACAGGTCCTAGACATGAAGTACCGAGAACAGGATTGACCTGAGCATGGCCCTGGAGGGCCCATCCTTCTTCTTCTTCGCCAGATTTGTCCGGTCAACAGCAACAGCTTCCATCACCATCGACTTGGACTTGCATCGGAGAGGACTCTTGCTCCATGAGGTAATTGGTCCAAGGTATCATGGTATGTGTCGTGTTTGATCGTTATAACCTTCTTATATATGCATTAGGTTCCTGTCATTTCTGATAACTGCTTGGATCTTACACTAATCCACTTGAGCATTCTTGGGGTGATTGATGGGGTGACTTAGCAAGCTTGTATTCATGGGTTTTGGTTAGCCATCAAGGGGGATTTGCAGAGCCATCGTCCGCTCCCACCATTCTATCATTTTACATCTTATCTCCCGCACATCCATCCCATTCCCCTAGTCCGGCCATTAGGATGATCTTTTGAGGGTTACACTTTGTCTTGTGGGAAGAAGGGGCTAAAGGCCCAGGGGGTAAAAGCAACTGGTAAAAGATAAAAGCCATAGGAAATAAAACCTAGAGATGCTTCGCCCAGGGGATCCTCGAGAAGGCAATAAAAGGCCTCTCGATAAGCAACTAAAGGGACCCTAAGAAAAAATAATAAAACAAGACCTAACCAAGAGGATGGGAGGTCTCATCACGAGCCGACCCATTATGTTCATAGGTATCCAGCAGTATGACATTGCCATTATTTGGTCACCATGCCAGGGCAGTGACCTTTGGTTGCATGGCCAAGGGAAAGGGGGTCTCATCACGAGCTAGCCTTATCATCTCTGCAAAGATACCAGTGGGTAACACTGTCAGCTCTGGTCACCACGCCAAGGCACTGGTCAGACCTTGAAAGTAAAAAAGAAAGAAAAGCAATAAATGAAAAATAAAGGCAATAAAGGGCTTGGAAAAAATGCATCCATGACGGGTACAGCTCGCTTCCTAGAAAGGCACCCACAGACAACACCTGCCCTTGGTCTTACTGTGACTGGACATCCCTAGACCATATCACCTCATAAAACATGGCTTGAATGATCCTTTGAGGAAACTTTCCTTTTCTTGTGGGTATTAGCCCAATAGGTTATTCTGTCGGTTTCTTCAGCTTTGTATGGTAGATATGTGTAATGTCTTTGAGCTCTTAGATGATATGTTAGGAATTTCATGCATATATTTGATAAATTTAATGATGAAATGTGATTAACATTGCTATGATCCCGAGGACTGATGAGCCCATGGAGGGCGTAGTCTTTGATGTGCAGGACCATACTCGACAGAAAGGTACCAGTGGACCGGTACACATGGGGATATGATTAGTTCGGACCTCCATGGGGCTGAAGAGCCCATCAGATGGTTGCTGGGATGGCAGAGGCAGGACAACGTTGTGATGAGTCGTTGCACGAGAAAGAAGAAGGACGTCCTTACCGAGGACACTTTGGCAGAGCCCGGCCTAGGGGGGATCACCCACTGCAGATGGGACGATAGCTTTTGATGGACAGGACGTCACCTGAGGCAGCTGGATGTTTTTCTGGAGCATGTGGCTGTGTGCTGGGGTCATTTGGCACATGTGGCAGCTTGGAGAAGCCCTAGAGGGGCCAACGTTCTGCTTCCTGCATGCTGATCTTGCCCAAAAAGGGCCAACGTCTCCCTTTTGAGCTCATTTTATGACATTTTTAGCATTTAATGTGACAAACAGTGTAATATTGTTAGTCAGCCTTGTCGGCTGTTTTAATGACCTATTTTTGTAATTAAAGGTCATAAGATTGGTATAAATAGAGGACGTTGGACCTCATTTTAGAGGGAACACAACTCACTCTCTTGTGAGAGGATCATTTTTAGTCTTTTGCTTTGGTATTTTTCTCTTGGAAGTGAGGCGCTACTCTTGTGGAGGATCATTCTTGGCATGTTTATGGTGTTTTCTATCATTGGAAGGTTTACAACTAGGGTTTGATAAGCTCTTCATTGATTTGTAAGTGTATTTCTCATGCAAAACTTCTTAAATGAATGGTTGTAGGTCAAATCTCTTGCATTTATTGTTACATTGTTATTATTTTGCTTAATCATTGAAACCTGTTATCCCCGATATCTAGGGATAACTAGGAGATCATGTCTCGAGGCCCACATGATCCCAGACATGGAGTACGAGAGCAGACTGACTTGAGCATGGCCCTTGAGGGCCCATCTTTTCTTCTTCTCAGCCAGATTTGTCCTGTCAGCAGTACCAGCCTCCATCACTACCGGCCTGGGCTTGCATCAGAAAAGGCTCTTGCTCCATGAGGTAATTGGTCCGAAGTATCATGGTATGTGTCATATTTGATCATTATAACCTTCTTATGTATGCATTAGATCTCTTTCATTTCAGATAACTGCTTGGATCTTACACTAATCTACTTGACCATTGTTGGGGTAATTGATGGGGTAGCTTAGCAAGTTGGTATTCATGGGTTTTGGTT
>JASDQU010240614.1:134611-149110 GCA_032191745.1 Picea mariana | reverse complement strand
TTGTTCAATGTGCTTACTACGAAGAGAACCCATAATAAGAGGCTGCAACAGTGGTTGATAGAGGGGTTGAAGTAACTCCGAAACCTCAATGCCTGTTCGGCTGGCAAGCAATGTTAGGCACGACTGCACATTTTTTCTCACAACAAGTGTCGCATTTGGATTGAATAGCTCTGCAGCAAGAACATCCACAACTCCTTGGAAACTTTGTCTGTGACGTTCCCTGTCTGCCTCATCTGCATAGTTCAGAACCCTCAGCAACTGAGTAAGTACTCCACTTGTCTCTGCTTGTTCTTTATTTGCATGCTTAGGAAGTCGCCCCAAGACATATACTAGACCGCGTACTGCCCGAACTTGGAAAAGACATAAAGTCTCTATAGTAACCTTCCCAAGCAAAGCACCAATACCCATAACGCCACCCATCTGAGCTTGCCACGTGCTTCCATAGCAGCAGTGTAAAAGGCGACTTAAAACCTCCTCAAAAACAGGTATATGAACACCTGGAGGTGGTGTGAAAATAGGATTCATTGATGGACTAGTAACGACAATCCTAGGAACACCAGTTGTGCCAAAGTCGCTTTGAGTCAACGCAACGTTATGTTGGCAACAAGCCAGAAATATAAGTGTTTCCACAAAAATATTCATTGCATTCAAAGATGCCTTAGCATGTTCTCTATTTTCATCTATAAGAAGATCAACTAATGCATCTAAGAATATCAAAGGATTTAACTCTCTCAAATTGGAATTGGATAAACTCTGTGACGTAGAACTTAAGACCCCACTGCCTCTCCCCATCAAGTCCCCATGTTGACCAGATGTTATTGACGGGGAAGTAGTTGATAAATTAACATGAAATATCATAGAAAAATGCCGGCATACATTGTGGACAAATTCATCCATAGGGTCCTGAAGATCTGGTTCTGCGCTAGCAGCAATTACAGTCATCAACAGAGCTTTAAATACAGATTGCTCTGCCATGAGCTGTGTCTTTGTTTTCATTCCTTGGTCAACCTGCGAGTTGAAACATAATGTGATATTGTTCTCCTGAACAAATAATAATTTAGGATCTGCCATTATTATTACAGCTTGAGTCAATAAAAAAAGCTCTCAATTTATATGATAAAGCTACAATATATCCAATTGGGATGGAACTTTTACAATCTATTTAATTGAATACAGAATCACATGATAAATACTATACACAAAAATTCAGACAGTATTTATTGTGTCACAACTCAAAATATACGTTAACAAAACTGTATATGTTCAAAGTCATATGGGAAAATGATTTATCGATACTGGACAATTAAAATGTGCTAAAAACGTCCTTACTATGAATGTTTATTATTATAATGTACCCTATTCTGTATAATACTGGAATCCAAAAATCTGATTTATACTGACAATATAGAGGCCACCATACTGTTGCTGAAGATTACAGGCCGAAGACATACCTTCATCTCTGATGTTCGAGTGCTGCACCTTGATGGATCAATGGATGACATCAGCATCATGCTCAAAAGTCCTGGAGTAACTCCACCTTGAACATTTCCCTTCAGATTAAGCACTGATGACAAACATACACGCAGGAACTTGAGACCATGCCTCTTGTGAGATGCATCCACATCAGATTTATTTTGCATAACAGTTGCTATAACCAGATAAATGCACCGATCTAAAGGCATCAGATACGATGTGGCTGGGTCAAATGTCAAAATAAGCCTTAGACCATGTTCAGAATTCTCTTTGCACTCAAGTGCTAAAGGTTCTTTTGGAAACCTTCTGTTTTTACCACCTAGTTTTCCAAGCACTTGCAATGCCTTTTCACCCCAAGGATATGGCTTTGGTCTGATATGAGACCATAGAATCAAGGTTAGTTCTGAAATGTCATTTTCCATACAAGTCTCCAAAAATCCTAGTTTAAATTTGTCAATCCAAAATTCAAGTGTTCTTAAACCTAAGTCAATAAGTTCATCACTCCCTTTTAAAGTCAAGACCAACGGCTTCATCAGGCGTGGGAGATATGGAAGCAATGAACTGAAGCGAGCAGGTATCCTCAGACAAAGCTCAAGTACAAGGTCTTTCATATCAACTCCAATTGATCCTTCCACCATAGCCAACAACAGATTAAGCAACGGTTGCGGAGTAGGCAATAACTCCCCGAACAATAATTCAAACTTCTCCCCTGAAAGTGTATGAAACATTGAATGAAGCAGTTGCATGTAACCATGAGGCCTTTCCATCTCACTAGCGTTCTTCACACAGACATCAATTATAGTTGATACATATGGCTGTAGTACACACTTACAATCCAGAGGACATTTTGCAACAGCGACAAATAATAGATGGAACAAATGCAATACAAGTTTTGACGCTGGTATGTCTGGTTGTTTCAGGATATCCAGTTTGCTACTGACGAGAAAATTTACAAGCACATCTGCAAAGTATCGTACAACCTGACCTGTCTGTAGAAGGTTAGAAAATACAGTCAACACCTGATCATTTTTAAGCATGTACTCGAAAAGATATTGCATACACGTAGCAAACATATCCGTCAGGTTTCTATTTTCCATCCAAGCAAAAATTTGAGAAAAATGCAGTAGCATTTCATTCTCTTCCTCCGTGTCCTTGAATATTGAAAGGCAATGCACTCCACTTCTTAGTACTCCCGTGGTAAGCCGCACCTGGCCATATAATTTTTTCCAGTTAAAAGGATGTGCATTCCTACCGAATGTTATTTTTTTTTTTTAATTTTCAGCCATATCATATATTTATGAAATGCAAATAACAGCTCATTTTCGGTATACCTCCTCTTCTTTCATGCCTTTCAGCCCATGTGAACTACCAGCACTTGATGGTTGAGATACATACATTTCTGATGCATTCAAATGAGTTATACTCCAAACTAATGTCTTCAATCCTGCCAAAGTGTAGTATGAAGTTACATTACCATTGGAAGCTACATTTAGATGATGCTATATTCTGCATTTACCTTCTTTCCCTCAAATGGAAGGACGAACATAATGGCGATATGAAGACCAGAATTGTGCTTTAGAAGACACATGCAGACCAAAACATCCACTTCTAATGCTGGGCGTAACTTATTTGCAAAACATGGATGGATCCCATTATGCAAGGAGTAATCATTTGAAACTAATCAAAACTCATAAAAAAACATAAGAAATATAATACCTATGATCAGAGTCTGTATTAATTGCTTGCAATCGCTCAGCTCCTTCGAATGCTCGAAAGGCATCTGAAAGTTCAAAGCTGCCTGCATATAAAATCGGATGCCACCAAATTGTGAGAGCTCCAAGATTAAAAAAAAGATAAGCATAATAAAACATCAATCGGATATCTGTTTTAATTAAATTACCGTTTGGGTAAATAAGTTAACTAAATTAGTACCTCAACCCTAACGTTAGGAGATCTGGCTTCATCGTTACCTTTCCAAGTAAATAAGTCAACGAAATTAGTACTTCAACCTTAAGCTCTATATAGTAAATGCACAACTGAACAAGTCAAATTCCTGTAGTAAATGTTCTTTACCAAGTTGCATGAAACTTGTAAACAGGTATAGGTTTATGGACCCTGATGCCACCAAACTGAGAGCTCCAGGATAAGAAAAATAAGTTAAAAAAATCAATCGGAGATTCTTTTGATTATCACCTTTTGAGGATATAAGTCGACTAAATTAGTACTTCAACCTTAACATTAGGAGATCTGTTTTGATCATTAACTTTACCTTTCTGGGGGCACTCTGCTGGACTTGACCCTCTTGCGGGCTTTTTCTCAGACTTTTTCCTAAATCATCAGCTCATTGATATAAAACCTGCTGTTCTTTCTCCCACCTGGACCAATGGCCGCAGAGATATGAATGCAGTTGGGAAACGTTTGGACAGATTCTTTATGTCTGAAGTTTTAGTGGATTCATTGTCCAGATATAGATCCTGGTCAATAAATTCTATGTTGTCTGATCATAAGCTGATTGCGCTTCAGATTCAGCTGTTATTCTTTTAAATTTTAAATTTAACTCTGTCTAGCTGCAACATGATGACTTCTCTCAGTTAGTTTGGTCTCATTGGAACTCTTTTGATTTGGATGAAGACACCCTTAAGATGGATTATCTCGTGAAAAAATTAAGCTCTTTGAAGGTAATCGTATGGTAATATATATATAATACATTAAGACCAATTAATTAGAGGTTTATGCCCATCATGGTTCAGGGCTTTTCTTTGATCAACATCTTATTTATGCAAAAGAATTGGAAGCCAAAGAACTCAAATCTTGTTTATTGAAGTGGAAAACTGGAGATTAAAAGTCGGGCTTTATGGCTTTCTTGTGAAGATAAAAATACAAAAAATTTCCACAAATTTGCTAGCTATTGCAAATGTATAAATGCTATCCGGGAGCTTGAGAACTTGTAGGGTGAGTGTATATACACACATAAATAATACTGTATATTCCACATAATGAACATAGATACATCACATTTAAATAAGTGTTGTGAGATCCAACTTATTCCACTCTTGAAGGGAGAGGTTGAGAGAATCTCTCAACATCCTCGAGCTAACCAAATCCAATCCCTGAACTCTAGTAGTGACATTAATTAGGCATTATCTCTAACACCCCCCGTTAATGCCTACATTACAAAACTACATAACAGAAAATATTACAACACTTTCTCTAGCATGATCCTCATCAACGCATACATCCACTCTGACGCTTCTAGAGTGCGCTCTTTCTCTTCCTCTTCTTCGAGCTTTCCTTTCCACTCATTATAAACGTTTCAGATCATCATTCATGCACTTGTACGATTGAAAATTTTGACAATCTCGGCTCACCGGGGCTTCCATGAGAAAAAATGTCAATTATTGATGCATTCTATGAACATGCCTCCATCTGTCGGATTTCTGCTTTCGGCTATCCGTCAGTGTCTAGAAGAGAAGTTTCAATATGGAATGTCCTCAACATTCAAGTATACAAGGTGACTTGGAATAAGAACACTTGTTCTTGAAACCTGGGCTGCCAGCTTATATCAAGATACAAGAGTTCCTATTTTGCATAAACACTTACATTAAAAACTTTAAACATTAACACATAAAAAATAAAAACTTTAAGCACACCACCCCTTTCCTTTTTCTAGAATAGTTTGAGAGATGACCCTCATGGTTCTTCATCACTCTTTGATTCTGATAAGTCGTCCAGGTTGGCAATGTTTGCAGTTTCTTTGCCATTCAGAAGATCCCAAGCACTAGTTCTACATGACAGTAGAAACATTTTGTTGAACCCTTGGTTCTTCTCATCTTACCTTTTGAAAATAGTGCAATTTCATGCGGACCACCTGTATCTGAGTCTTTAGAATATGTCCTTTTTTCTTCATATAATAATGATGCTACCATTCGCTCCAATGATTGTGGGGGTAATTGACTTAATGTGAATACAACATTGCTATATTTAGAAGATAGACTATTCAATAGAATTACTTTAGCATCTTCTGGATCTACATCTGTACCTGTGTCAGCTAATTTCTTAAAGAGAGACATTAACTCGTTTATATGAGTAGAGAGACGAGTCTCATCATGCATTTTGAGGCTAAAAAGTTGCAGCTTTAAAGCAAACTTTGCATTCAGTGCATTTTCCCCAAATAATTTACTTAATTGCTCCCAAATTACTTTAGATGATTTTTCCAAATCTATCAAATGCAATTGTGTATCTGAAAGAGCCAAACCAATAATAGTTTTAGCCTTTTCTTCCTTCTTTTCCCATTCAGCCAGAAGTCTGGGATCACTAGGAGCTTTTTCAGTGCCTTTTAGTATGCTCCACACACCTCTATTCATTAGATGCATTTGAATTTTAACTTTCCATGTATGGAAATTGAAACCATTAAACTTCTCTATAGGCATAGAATCCATTTTACCTCACAAAATATTTTTCTTTGCAACGATTTATATGTCAATGTCTTCAGATTCTATTTCTTTCTCAGATCTGCTGCAATTTCAGTTCTCTAAGCCTCAAGATCCGCATGTCAACAAGAGGAGAATGTTGTGTACAACAACTGATGAATACAAGGATGCTATGATCCTCATTATTAAGCCATCTTACACACCATCTTGTTCTTTTCTTATGCACTCGATCAGGAGGAAACCGAGATAAAAAAAAAATGGAGGACAGTTCTAGGCAATAACTGAAATTTAAATATTACTATTGAAATTTAAATATTATTGTTGGTTCCTAGCAACGTGAGCATTGACAACTCTGTTTGGTAATTGACAACAACGACCTCTCCTCTAGCAATGTGCAACTACCACGCGGAGCCACAACAAGAAATTATCACGCGGAACAACAATGACCTCCTTCACGGAAATTGATTTCTCTTGACGTCTTCTTCAAAAAGTCCTTAATGAGTGACTGTCTCATCTCACACAGCATTTCAATAGATCTCATAAATGTGCAGGCAACCTCCCTTTGATACCAAAATAGAATTCATGAGAGCAAAGAGACATGAAATACACACAAAAATAATATTGTATATTCCACACAATGAACAGAGATACATCACACTTAAATAAGTGTTGTGAGATCCAACTTATTCCACTCTTGGAGGGAGAGGTTGAGAGAATCTCTCAACATCCTCCAGCTAACCAAATCTAATCCCTGAACTCTAGTAGTGACATTAATTAGGCATTATCTCTAACATTTATGGGCGAAGAATTCTTGAGAGAGAAGTTGTTTCTCATTTTTCTAATATTTTTAAAGACCCTAAAGATGCCTCCTTCGTTAATGAGCTTAAAGTCTTCGTCTTTTTTTTGAGGAAGAGGCTCTTTTCTATTGGCTAGTCTTGCTGAGATTAAAGCTATTTTGGAAAGCTTTGCAAGGGGCAAGAGCCAAGGTCCAGATGGATGTACAGTTGACTCTTTTTTTTTTTTGATACTATGGGTTTGGATCTTCTAAACGTTATTGAGGAATCGAGGTTATCTAGTAAAATCTATGGGGTACTCAATGCTACTTTGTAGAGTTAATTCCTAAGAAAGATAAATCGAGGGACTTTAATGATTTCAGGCCAATTGCTAGATCATGGCCTACGTTTCCTCTTCCTCATTTGTGATGCTAATTAATGGGGTCCTTCCTCTTTATTAAAAGTTCAAAAGTTCAAGGGGTTGACGACAAAGTTTCCCTCTTTCCCCATTCTTATTTATTCTGGTTATGGATGGATTAATTTGCATTATTGGGCAAGAAAAAGTCTCTGGAAATATTTTTGGTGTCAAAATTTCACTTCTGTCAAAATATCGTATTTATTGTTCATGGATGATATTCTGTTGTGTGGTATTGGATCTCTATCAGAATGGAGAATTTTTAATAAAATTCACCTTCTTTTCTGTATTGCTACGGGTTTGAAAATCAATTTTGAAAAATCTTCTTTTTACTCTTATGGAATTGCTATTGAGACTCTTCTTAAGTCCAAATCTTGTTCAATATCCATATTTTTTATTTAGATATGGAATTCAAATATTTAGGTTTTCATCTAAAACCTAACTCCTACTCTGATTGGATCTAGTTAATTCAAAAGGTTGATCAGAAAATTGGCATTTGGTGTCTTAAGAGGATCTCTCTCGGAGGTTTTTGTATCGTTGTGAAATCTTTTTTGGAAGGCCTGCCAGTTTACTGGCTCTCTATCACTCGAATTCCCTGTGCCATCTTGGATAAGATTAGTAGAAGATCTTTCAAATTTATTTGGTCTGGAAGGAGGGAAAAAGATAATTTCCATTTAGTGGCCTGGAACAAGATTGTCTTGCCCAAGAAATCTGGTGGATGGGGTTTAAAGAATATTTTTGAGTTTGGTAAGGCTCTAGCTATGAAGAGTCTTTGCAGATTCTTGTTCTCTAATCATTTATGGAGCAATGTAATCAAAAGAAGGTACATACGATGGTGGAATTTAGCATATTGGCTGAGATTGGAATAAATAAAGATGAAGGGAATCTCATGTTCCTGGAATTGGTTTCTCAAAGTGCTTCTGATCATTAATCAATGGATTTCTTGCGACCTGGAAGTGGATGTTTGATTAGAGTGGACGAAGATCCTGTTAAATTTAAAGCAGCTGCAAGAGCCATTCTCCGGAAGGATGGCAAAGACCCTAGCCGAGATCTAAGGCCCCCAAGTGCACCCCTGGGGTTTCTTGGTCAGGGACCAATCATTCAGTGCCATGGCAAAAGACCCTTGTAAGGGCCCCCAGTATATGACTGGGGTTCTTGGTCTGGGACCAAGCAGTTAAAGCCCCTAGATATGTCTAGGGCCCTTCGAAATGTCCAGGGTACCCATGCCTGGGGCATGGGTTGATCCTTGGTCTTGTACCTTGGTGGATAAGACCCCTGAGAGGTCCCCCAGTAGATGACTAGAGTTCTTGGTCTGGGACCAAGAAGTAAATACCCCTGAGAGGGTCCCCAATAGATGACTGGGGTTCTTGGTCTGGGACCAAGCAGTAAAGACCCCTGAGAGGGCCCCCAATATATGACTGGGGTTCATGTTCTGGGACCAAGTAGTTAAAGTCCCTAGATATGTATAGGGCCCCTAGAAATGTCCAGGGTACCCATGCCTTGGGCATGGGTTGATCCTTGGTCTTATACCTTGGTGGAGAAGACCCCAGAGATGTTTTGGGGCCACCTGGTCCTTGATCAGGTGTTTATTGGTATATGTCCTCCTTGAAGGTGGACATGACCACATGAGGGATGTATCCCATATGCAATGATGATAAAATTAAACAGGGTCACCTTGAGAATGAATGGAAAGAGTATTGCCACCCAGTCACCCTTGTGAAACCCCCTTCACCCTTGCTTGTGTTTATTTGGGTTTTGTTTATTTGGCTTTAGGGGTTATTAATTAAATGTTTAAATTATAATATATTTAATTAATATTTATATTAGTTAAATGTGTTAATTTTTAATTATCATTTTTATCATACCCCTAGCCTAACCCTTAGCCTAAACTATAAAAGGAGATCTACCCCTCCTCTTTCATACACACATTCCATTGTGCTATTATGCTATCCTCCTAAAGTGACCAGATCTCATCTATTTGCTGCAGCCTCCTCTTTGCATTGTTGTTGGAGGTTATCTTATGTGGCAGCTCGACCCTTGAGATTTTTTCTATGTGTGGCAGATCAACCCCCTTTGAGGCTATTTGTTGTGGTATGGATCATCCCCCCTTTGAGGCTATTTGTTGTGGTGTGGATCGGCCCCCTTTGAGGCTATTTGTTGTGGAGTAGATCAACCCCATGAGGCTCCTGTTGTGATGGCTCAGCCCTGTTGCCTCTTGGCTAGAGTAGATCGGCCCCTTGAGGGTCTAGTTGTTATGGCTCAGCCCTTGAGGCTCCTTCCTGTGGTGGTTCGGCCCTCCTACCAGCCAACGTTTGTGGCTAGCTATTGTTACCATCCTTGTGTGGATCCATTGTTGCAAATTCTGATGTGTATTGTTGTGTGCTAAGGAGTGTGCCTGTTGTTCTCTCCTACAGCAAGTCTAAAACCCTCCAGAAGCTATCTTCACCTTTACTTTGCAAGACGTGGCCCATTTTGCCTCAGATCTATTCCTCAAATGTGCCATGGCCCCTCTCTCTAGTAGATTTGTCCCCGTCTTCTTGAGTCGCAGCCTATGGGCTGTTTATCACAGTTGTACCCTTAGCACAAGGGTTCTTTCTTGCTGGAAAGTTCTGTGTGTTTGAGGGTTTAATCACAGATTTTTTGGTGTGGTGTTTGTGTGGCTCTTACTCCTTGGTGGCAAGAAAGTCTATTCTTCTCTTGGAAAAATATCCAACCTATTTGGTGGATCTATGATCCTGAAGTTTGTCTGAGCATAATTACAAATGGTATCTCATCTCTTATGTGTGACTATATCTCTTTCATGGTAAGTCTTCAAGGGATGTGATTTGTTGTTCTGTTCATTGTCCATATTCTTTATTTAATTTGAAATTTAATATGCTTGAGATATGTTCCAATCTCATCTAGATCTGATGTATATCTGATCCATAGAGATCAATTTGTGTTTTTGGCATGTATAAGATCTATATCAGTTTTAGTTTAGATCTAGATACTGATCTACTTTGTCTTCTGTTTAGATCAGAAAGAGTGTTGGATTTACACTCTCAGAAATTTATTGTCTCCTTGCTATGTGTTCAACAGTGTTGTACTATTCTAATATGAGACTTAGCTATTATACTAACTAAAAATAAAAAGGGACAGTTGTGCTCTGTTTTATTTCTCAACTTCTAACATGGAATTAGAGCTATGGGTGTGAAAGGAGCTCAAGAAGGTTGAAGTCTTGAGCTTACGTAGATCCTACTCTGATTTTTTCTTTTGTATATCAGAAGATTTGAAGGGAACAGGGTTTCCATCTTGATAAGCTACAGATATAAACCTTTGAGTCTCTATCAAAATTGAAAAGTTTTTTAAGGCTGTTATCTCTGCATCTTTTAGTAAGTGAGATCTGAATGAAGTTTTGAATGACTGTGGGTTTGCTATGGCTATGATCAACGTGCATGCCTATTTAGCATGATAGTTTAAGAGCATTATGTTTTGGGTCAAAAGGTTGGAAAGTGCACAACAGATATAAACACATCCTTGTCACAATACTATATTATCATCTTATTGGATGCTAAGGTTGACCTCTATAACTTGCATGTTCATCCTATCACTCTACCATATTTTCTCTAATTATTGATCAAGCCTCTTTTCACCACACCATGCTGGAACTACCCCTATGACAAGAAGTTATCCTTTACATTTTTTTTTGGACTGATTGATATGAAGAAGACAGTGAATGACTATCTTGCTTATTGCCTTGTACACTTGTGAGATGCAATTTTGGATACCAAAGGAAACCTATTTGGATCTTTGGGGAGTGACCAATGCTAGTAGGGTGAGTGCCCTTGTTAGGGGTTTTGACTGAAATTAGAATGATAACTCTTACCTCCTGTAACCCCTTTTTTTCACTTCTAAGCTAGGCCGAGCTAGTTGAAAATATAATACAGGATGCTTGGGATTGTAACCACCATCTTGAAGAGATAGGTTTCAGCGTGTATAATGTTATTGATGCTTGGTGTGTTCTTATTAAATTACAATGGCTTTAACAGAATCACTGGTAAAGATGGGAAAATGTGTAACTTCAGAAAATGACAGCACCTTATGTTATGCACTACAAAGAGTACATGAATTTTTTAAAGTTAACCAAAATTCTTTGAGTAATGGAGACTCAGAAATGACTTGGTATTTAGCCTTGAGTAAAACATGGGTCGGATGAGTCTTGACAATGCAACCTTTGACGTATTGTTTGCTTATGAATGAATATACACAGGACAATAGGATATTCTCTTAAGGTTATTGAATTTACTTGAACTAACAGATTTAGTTCTACATACACAAAAGAAGTCCTTGATAATTTGAGTTGGTAGCATGATGCAAAGTTCATGCATATCCTAAGCCTAAGCAAGTTTCATGGATACTTCATTTACATGACTACAAATGACATCAAGATAGATACGATTACCTTCCTGTCATCTTTATGTATCCATGTCTCAATTGAATACTGTCAGAATCTCATGTGTATTTTTTATGACCAAGGAAGTTGTGATCTCAGCACCTACTTATTTTTTATATAGGCTAAGTCTTTCTCCTTGGTCGAAAACCTAGTTGTCTGTTGGTCTTTTATGAAAGACAACATATAACCTTGGGCTATTTCCTTGGTTAAAGAGTCCAACAATTTACCTTGATAGTTGGGGTATTTTTCTTCGTTTTGAGAACCCTATCTCTTTTCATTGTATTTGAGCCATTGGCACAGGAGCTCAGAAGTTTGACTCAACTTTTCATATTAAGCCTTGTATTGGCACCAAGAACATCTTGAAGATATATGACACCAGATCAGAGTCAAAAGTTCATATAGGTTCAGAGGGAGCCAATTTGCATATGACAAAGAGGCAGAAATTTTATAAGACTCAGAGGGAGAAGTCACTGCATATGAATTAGTCCTTGACCTACAACAAAAATGGCAGCTTAGCAGAATCAAGGGATATTTTCATTTTTTTAAAGAAAATTTTCTATTAAAAACAGCCTGGTGTCGAGAAATACAAAGGAAGTAGAAAAGCTTTCAACACCTAAGGGCACTTTCAAAGAAAGAATAGACCATATAAGTACTTTGGCCCTACAGATAAATTGAATCTTGTGATTGATTCAGAACCTTCCACATTTGAAATGTGGGAAGTTGTTGTGACAGAAAAGAATGATGTATGGTTTGTGTTTTCAAATACCTCGGAACAAATCAGTGGGAACCTCCGTTGGCCTTATAAAGCCTACAACAGGTGGTTGTATGAAGGGTATATTTGTGACTCGGGATTATCTATGACAAGATCCTTACCTCCATCAGGATCCTTTGTCTCAATTTTTGTTTTGGATACTTCATCTGATAGATGTTAAGATTTTCTTCTTAAATAGTGAAGTTAAACATGAGGCTATCCATGGGAAAGAATCCCATGGATCATAACAAGTTCTGAGAGCTCAGTATGAAAGTATTGACAGAGTCTTGGGTTCATCCTTATTTGAAGATTGTCCAAAATCTTCATCTGTTCCTTGCAGGAAAGGAAAGTTTTTATAGCTCAGACTAAGAGGGAGCTCTTCAGCAAAAGTTGGAATGAAAGACTTGGATCTTTTACATTACTTTCTGAGCTTGGAGTTTTTGCAAAAATCAGGAGAGATATTTCTCTCACAGGGTAAATATGCAGTTGACGTGCTTCGCAGATTTGGCATGATGGATTGCAATTCCATGAGCACAAAAATGATCTCTAATCTAAAGAAACTACGAGATCAGGCCACAGGTTCAGATCCAAAAGATCTCACCTTGTATTGGAAGATCATTGGGTTCCTAATGTATCTCGTACATATGAGGCCAGACATCTGTTATGTTGAAAATGCTCTCAGTCAGTTCATGTGTGAATCAAAACATTTACATATAGTTACTGTGAAGCATATTCTGAGATATGTTTCCAGTGGAGGTGTAATGCTCCATGGTTTTACAGATTCAGTCTGGATAGGTAAGACAGAAAATCAGAAGAGCACTTCCAGATATTGCTTCAGGATTGGGTTCAGAAATGATTTCCTGATCCAGCAGGAAACAGGGCTACATAGCCCAAAGCACTGAAGAGTCAGAATACATTGATGCAAGCAGAAAAGCAGTGTGGCTTAGGAAGCTACTCTCTAACTTGTTCAGTTCAGAGCTTGAACCCACAGTCATTCACTGTGACAATCAGAGCTGTGTAAATCTCATCGAGAATTCTATGTTTCACGACAGATCGAAACACATTGAGATGAGATATCACTATTTCCGGGAGATAGTTTAGAAGAACGTTCTTAGCATTTAGAATGTTCTGACGATAGAATAGACAATAGATACTTTTACCAAGCCACTGTCCCTGACAAAGTTTGCATACTTTCGTGACAAGCTTGGTATAGTTGAGAATGTCTCTCTTGTTGAGAGGGAGTGTTAAATTTAAGGAAGTTGCAAGAGCCCTTCTCCGGTAGGATGGAAAAGACCTTAGCCAAGATCTAGGGCCCCCAAGTGCACCCTTGGGGTTTCTTGGTCTGGGACCAAATAGTCAGTGCCATGGCAAAAGACCCTTGTAAGGGCCCCCAGTATATGACAGGGGTTCTTGGTCTGGGACCAAGCAATTAAAGCCCCTTGATATGTCTAGGGCCCATGGAAATGTCTAGGGTACCCATGCCTAGGGCATGGGTTGATCCTTGGTCTTGTACCTTGGTGGATAAGACCCCTGAGAGGGCCCCCAATAAATGAATAGGGTTCTTGGTTTGGGACCAAGCAATAAAGACTCCCGAGAGGGCCCCCAGTAGATGACTAGGGTTCTTGGTCTGGGACCAAGCAGTAAAGACCCCTGAGAGGGCCCCCAGTATATGACTGGGGTTCTTGGTCTGGGACAAGGAAGTTAAAGTCCCTAGATATGTATAGGGCCCCTAGAAATGTCTAGGGTACCCATGCTGGGGGCATGGGTTGATCCTTGGTCTTATGCCTTGGTGGATAAGACCCCAGAGTTGTTCTAGGGCCACTTGATCCTTGATCAGGTGTTTATTGGTATATGTCCTCCCTGAAGGTGGACATGACCACATGAGGGATGTATCCCATATGCAATCATGATAAAATTAAACAGGGTCACCTTGAGAATGAATGGACAAGGTATTTCAACCCAGTCACCCTTGTCAAACCCCCTTCACCCTTGCTTGTGTTTATTTGGGTTTTGTTTATTTTACTTTAGGGGTTATTAATTAAATGTTTATATTATAACATATTTAATTAATATTTATATTAATTAAATGTGTTAATTTTTAATTATCATTTTTATCATACCCCTAGCCTAACCCTTAGCCTAAACTATAAAAGGAGATCTACCCCTCCTCTTTCATACACACATTCCATTGTGCTATTATGCTATCCTCCTAAAGTGAGCGGATC